>JAHZML010000054.1:0-25998 GCA_031772225.1 Eubasilissa splendida
GACCAACTGTCTCTCATTAGTTGGGCTTAAGTGGCTTTCGTAAAAACCTAAAATAGGGCATAACGCAGACATCCGTTAAAGTATTTACTTTTTTAAACCAGGGATGTGAAAAGCTAATTATTATTATTAAAGTTAAAAAAAGTGCTATCATCTAAATGTATTCGAAAAAAAGGAGGTGGATTATTAATTATCAAAATTGTTATAACTATCTACTCAAATAGATTTTTATAGAAATTCTTATATTCTTCGGAATGAAGATAATCTATCATGTAGTGAGTATTTTTTGAATACAAATTAAATGTATTAATTAGAATGATGTACATATATATATAAAATCAATTTTATATGTTTTTTAGTCTGTTATCCTACTTTGGCAATCTAATTTTCGTAATTCACAGTTTTTAAAATTGAGAATTAATTTATTTCTTCTTAAAACATTTACAACTTCCCACCGTTCTAAATCGTTGAAGGACGACTGACGTATTTGTATTGTTGATGGATAGATTTTTGTCATTTTTATCCAGTGGGCCTTGGATATTTCAAACTTTTGGGTATTGATATGGATATCTGCCGCTTCTTGAATGTTCAAAAAGTTTAACTCTTCCGTCGTTACTGCCTTAAAAGGTACTTTGTCTCGTGCACCCTTTATCATTTCTTCTAAATCTTTCTTTTCATAAAAACAAACATTTCAATAAAATATTAATCAAGTTTTTAATTGTTTACACTTTTAAATCAAACGCATTGACGCTGACGCCCGACCTGTTCAATTCTTACAATATTATTATTAAAACATTAAATATATTAGGAAATTTGGTTTAAATCGGTCAAAGGGTATATAGGTTTGTACAGAAAACAGACGGATATTCAGTTTATACAATATATGCAGATTAGACTGAATTTTAATATTACAACAGAATAGTTTTAATTAAAATAAATAACTTTGAGCAATTAAGGGAGAAATACGCTCGGATACTTCATGATCAGATGCTCCCGTCTCGAATCGGATCGATTTATGTTTTTCGATATCAAAAGTCTTGCTGGGCAACACTCGCCGCTCGCGCACTGAAATGATCAAACGACTATGTTACCTCTCGCTCGTCATTTTGTTATATTAACATATCAAGAAATATTACTCGATCACAGATATTGGAGTGGAGGATTTTAATTACTGATTTGCAAGGCGGACAATTTTAAATGCTTTTTTTATGTTATACATTTTTGACATGTTGGATTACAAACTGGATATTGAAAATAAGTATTATTGTTGGGGATTTAAAATATAGTTACAGATTTACGTGTTCTCGGCATGAAGCTACGTCTCCCTAGAAAATGCGTTTTTCCTGAGACCGGATGCGGAACCATCGTAAGTAAATATTTAAATATTGCGCTTAACTAATAACGAAAACACTTATTCAATTTAAAATCTGTTATTTATGTTTAGTTATAATAGTTCATTACTCTGTATAACTGAATTTTTTTTTTCAAATTTATAAATTAACATAAAATACATTAGGAAAATAAATTGATATCCTCATATTATAGTTTATCAACGTCTCTAAACATTACACACTTTTAGGCCCATCTATGAATACTGATGGTTAAAAATTAATCATGTACCTACTTATTTATTGTGTTGATCAACGATGTTCCGTATTCGAAATGATTGTAACAGTTCAGTTTAAAATGATTTATTTATTTATTGTTGTGAACTTTGTTGTTATGCAACCCGCATGGATGCAGAAGCGAAGGACGAGAGGTTATTATATAGGTGTGTACGATATTTTGTGTCTTAGAGGTAATTTGAAATTAGAAATAGATTTTTGTGACAACGGTTTTAGTATGTAAATAATATAATTTAGATATATTTTATAAGACAGATGCGTTATTTCGGACGGTCTATATATAAGAGCTCGGCCATTTATGAGTGATCATCTAGATATATCATCAGCTTGTACGCCATTTTTATGTTTAAAGAAATATGAAATCATCACACCATCGGCGCGGGGCGCGGGGCGCGAGTACAAATTGAAATTATTATGTGAATATCCATTATAATATTACGCTTCCCCGTCTATATCTATGACTTTCTGGATGTGGCGGCAGTGGTGACTTCGTCAGTGTCATTTGCTTCGGTAGGCTGTCAAGTACTTGCTTAATTGGTCGAGTCTGTGAGACTCGTGGTCATATCGCGTCGCACTCTATGGTTTATTTCCTTACCTATGTCGCTGTCAAATGTGACACAAATGTTTTGTTAAAGCAATCGGCATCACGTGAGACATATAAATCATCGACAATATGAATTAGTTATTTCGATCCTTAATGACGGGTGAAGCGTGGTGAGTTCCAAAAAGTCTAGTAAAATTGCTTAGACGGGGAAGTGCGACATATCAGCGATATGTATCAGCGATATGTATATAAAGGTACTCACCTAATATCAGCGTCCTGCCATAAACAATTATCTCGATATAGGAAAGATTGAAAAAGCATAGACAACTCGCAAGTTGACATCAATCAACTGTCATCATTCGAAGTGGTATTATAAGCAAACTCATGTTTCCATTTGCACCTTCTCTGGACTGTCTCTTCAAATGTTGATTTATAATATTTCTGAATAGATTGCGCCACTGGAATCCAATTTCTAACGTAATTAGGAGACTTGGATGCACTTACCAACTCCGCAGCTTTAACAATACACACTTTTCAACACTGAATATCCGCCAATTTAATACTGATTTAGATTAACTGTAAATATTTGCCTTAGCATGGGCGACGCCCAGTCAGCCATAAATAAATGAACACGTTTTAACAACGAAGTAATACTGAAATACCACCATTTCATATGAGACAACCTAATAATTAAATACAACAATGACAGGTGTTTTGAAAATGCGTAAATTTTAATACAAAGAAACAATTAACCATCTAGTTACACCACGAGGTATCGTCGAGTCATTGTACATGAGATATTTCATATCACTTAATTCACACACGCGGCGCTGTTCTGAAAAATTCTGTAATTAAAATAAAAGTCAAAATAGTTTTTTTTCCTAGCAGTTGTCAGTACCGTGAAGCTTCATTATTATAACCATCATATTGGTACAATAATGTGCAGCGCGTACCCGTATCCTCGTGTACCCGTCTTATATTCCCACTACCTACCCACATTCGTATACTTCTTACTTCATACTATTACTACCTACTAACTTTACGGCTTATCAAAGTAGATGCAAGTTAAATTCTTTTTTTACTTTGTCAGGCCAACGAATTCGGTTACTTGGAAGCCCACTTGAGATTTCAAGGGTCGGTGTTTGGGTGAACCAGCGGGTTCAATGAACCCATAAAACCTATTGGGACTAAAATCTTCCCTTAAAACAAAAAATATTTACATTAACCAAAAACGAAAGATAGTAAAAAGCCCGAAGCCATAGCTAGCAGATCAGCGTGTTTTGGGTATCGGTCATGGAAAGTTCTTCTTAAATAAATTCATTATTTTCTCTTGTGAAGTGTACAAAGGATGCACTTCTCCTTTTAATTCGGCACTACGCTGGTGTGAGAAATATAATTCCTGCGCCTGGAAACGTTCACATATTATATGAGGAAAACAATCTGGAATATGTCGATTTTTTTCATATATTTTAATTAGTATTTACCCTAGGGCACGCACTGTCACTTTTGCGTTCCTGTCACTTCTAACAGCTCCCGTGTATGGTGTATGGCGTATGGGTGTATGGGCGTATGGGCGTATGGGTACTATGACAAACCTTCTCTGCTTCAACATACACAGTGCAATAATTACTTTTCACTGCGCGTGTGTCGGTGTGAACTTAATTATTTCATAAGACGATTAAAGAAATCGAATTATTTGCTTCCAATATTGTTCACTTTATCAATGGAACTCAAACAAATATTTTCGTAACAAATTTACTATTACTGTTTAAATTGGCTACCACTAATAAATAATAAATAATAAATTGGTCAATATATGAGTAGCTTAAGATTGGCTGGCCGTAAACTGTTGATCCGAGTAGAAGTATCACCTCTACCGTTGCGATGAACGACTTCCAATTAGTATCATAATAATTGGTGGAAAATCCTTTTATTAGGATTAGTGAAAGGTCGTAATATCTTATTTTCACTTCATTTCATATCCTTTTCCCTCGCACAATACATAAAGAGGTGACAATGAAATAACACACGATGAAGTGCAACAACTATGTGTCGATCGCAACCTTAATAGTCCAATTTAATTCAATATCACAAGTTAGCGGCTGTCAGTCAGATAACATCAAACTGACGAAGGAGTGTTCCTTGAAATCAAACAATGCGGTATTTAATTGTCGCTCAGCAAAGTAACTTTACAAACCCGTGGACGCGGTATTCCTGAGTCAATTATATAAGCAAAGACAGAAAGACAGCTGTCATCTAAGAACTTACCTATCATCTACAAACTTAAAAAAAGAGTGAGATCATCTGGTGCAGAATAATACCATTATGGGAAGCAAAATTGATCAATTATTATATCAAAGATACCTATCCGATACAAAGTTAGAGTTTAAAAACCTTTCGATTGACTAAATAGGTAGGTGGTATACATGCTTTTTAGTTAAATGAAACTCGTTCAATAATTCAAATATGGACCCAATATATCGATACCCTAAAGTGTAAAATGGCTAACTCCACTTTTGATCAAAAATAACTTGATAGTGCCATATTACCATACTATACATAGGAAAATTTGATATTTAAAAAATCATCAAGTTATTCGAAAATTCGAGTCGCTAAATGAAACACTGCAAAGTGTGTAACTCCACCGTTTCGTACGCGGACTTGTGTCAGAACTTGCGCGTGTGTTGTCAGCTCCTCAAGTACTTAATTTAAAATGTGAGTTTTATTGCTGCAAATAAAAAAATATAATAATATTGTATCATGTTATATTATAATATATTCACCTCTGTCAACAAAGTCTAAATTAATAGAATAGAGCAGGTGGTGAAGAACGATTTAAAAAGGATGCTCTTCACCTTCTTGCAGCATATTTCAGATATTTGGGTATAATTGGTACTAATGGGTAATTTGAATATAATAAGATTAGTCGGTAATCATCGCAAAGATCTTCACTTTGGATTTTTGCCTGAAAACTAAAAAACTAATATTGTAATCCAATAGAAGAGCGGCATAACAAGAAAGGCTAGGTATCTACTCGTATGTCGCGCACCGCGCAGAACAGCACGCGAACTTGTTCAGGCAGAAATAGCACGCATTCACTTGTTTATTACCTCTAATTACAAAAGGGCGGCTTCGTTACACAATAGTATAGTGCGGTCAACACAATAGATTACATTTGTAAGAGTGCATTGTGTACACCTGTTTAGAATTCTGTGTGATTTGATGCAAACCAACGACATCGATTTAGAATCTGCAACAAAAAATTCTTTACGGATACTTTAATGAAGCTATTGTTGAAGCGAAAGAGCTGGCTGACACAATTAACATTTAGGCTAATTTTTAATTAACAATACCACGACATCGTGTAAGAAGAAAAAAAAACTTCTCATATGAAGCACGAGATGAACCGATCAAAGATCCTAAAGAAAAATATAAGATAATTTTTTTTATTTTACAATTGATCCAGCACTAAATGCACCAAATTTTAGATTTGAACAACTTAGTCACCATAGTAACAATTTTCTATTCTTATATGTATAATATATACGATTTAAAAATATATATAGAAATATGGGGTAATTAAGGGCTTATTTATTTGATGTTACTTTAGTATATTTTTTATATAAGTTTTGTTTGTTTGATTGTGCAGTAATACATTTTTGTAATAGCATTAAAAATACTTCTGGTTAATAATTTGTAACTAGTTAAAAGTACGTGGGTTTTTAATTATTACTATTTTGATTGTTAATATTATGTTATATGTAGTTTTCTAAATATAGGTACCTTTTTATTATAACTTAAAACCATTTGATTTTTAATTAAAATAAAATATATATTTAACGGGGTGGCAATTTTTCTTTTTGTACGGAGCGACGTAAAAGCTCGAGCGGGCCCTGTGTCACAACAAAAAGCTTTCAAGAAATCGATGAATCGAGGGGTGACTGAAATATGTATACAACCTTTCGCAGATTACTGAAAATAAGTAACCGACCAAAGGAAATCCGATGCGAAATACAAAGTTCACAGTGCGAAAGTGGAATTTTTTAGGTTAAAAACGAATGTCATAATTATACAGAAAACATATTCGATGCCAAAACACAATAATATGATACTTGACACTTCCTTAAATATGCATCTCTAGTTTGCGCCATTTAATCAATCTAAAACTGTTTCATCATTGCTATTATTTTTTTAACAGTGCGTTAATTATGATAAATCTTTGAGAGTCGATGGAATTATATCATATATGCATGGCCAATGTGTTATCAACGGATTTTTCCATAAGCAGCACTCTATGAGTACGAGGCTTACGAAACATGTATTCAACATTATTGATATGTGAAAAATAAAACGAATAAAGTACTTCTAAATTTCGAAATCAGATTGTCATTTTTATGTTATACACTTTACATATTTAATACATTTTATAATACCTACACATTTTCATGTTATAATTAGGGATTCTGTGTTTTCGACATTTTCAATTCCATGGACTCGAAAGTAAACAAATTCATGTTCCGGGAATGCCCGAGAATAGCGACCACGAATTTTATTTAATTAAATGGAAAATATATTTTAATAAATATTTATATGTATGATGTACAGTAAATATCAAAGATATTAAAGACAAGAGAAGAAAAAAATATAGGTACATAGGATGCCATTACTTAAAATCCAGCATAAAACAGAGAGATACATATACATACACGCGTAAAACAAACATGTAGATGGAAAATATATGGTAAATTAAGGTACAGTACTCTAAGCCTCATCAAAAACAGTCCGGACGGAAGTCGGACAGTGGACGAGACACAAAATGTTTAGAGTCACACTTACTTAGAGAGGTAGGCGCGTAAAGATTTCCCTTTCACGCAGTCCAGTCTACCTAATGAGCTCCATCGCGTCACCCATACCCCAATACATTATTTATACAAAACGAAATTCATCCCATTAGTAATTAGGTCCGCAAATCCAGTCCAACTACCGACCATACGTTCCCGAGCGCCTATAATTATCTCACAATTCACAAAATATGGTCAGGCGTCTGTTCCACTCTCCCACATGTACACCGAGGGGCAACCACTAGTCTAAACTCAAACAGTTCACTCCGGAATTATTCATTTCCCGTAATAATCTGTCATTCAAAATGATTCAGGTCTGGAGGTTTCATCATGCCTTTCAACTTGAGAACGACGCCAGGAAAAAATGAATATTCCCATGCGACGCCGTATTCCATTTTTCTTGCCACCTTTCAATAGTTACTACTATCTTATCTCATTCTTAGAACCAGATTGTTCAAGGATGCATCCGTCGATGTAAAAGTGACGCCTAAATAAGTCACTCCTGACCCATTTTTGTTATTGACTTCAGTCAGTGATCATGGCCAAGAGATTTTGCGCCTTCTTCTTGCGTTCTGGGCAATGGGCACATTGACCAGTCGACCGGGCAATCGTTGATACTATTTGGTGCGGCATCGGCGTGGTGCCCTCGGGGCATTTAAGGTCGTTACTTCACTTTTACGTTATTTATAGTGAAGAGAGCACAGTTTGGCTCCAATTACCCCACGTATCGGATGATGAGAGCCACGTGTAATGGAAGCCATCTCTCTTATTTGAAACGTTTTACAATTACTTTGGTTTAATTATTAAAATAAAATGGTAAATATGTACTAAAGAAACGAACATTTAAATAACACAAATAATATATCACTAAAATATTGAAAAACACAAATATAATCATTCGGCAATATGCAATGATACCGTGGTTCATATTATTTTCTCGCGATAATGTCTCGAGTGGTTCAAAGATCAAAGAGAGAGTGAGAAAGTGGAGAGCCACCTGTGCTACAATTACCGCAAAGTTGACCACTTTGAAGGTTCTATAAATAAAGTTAACAGACTTTGATTCTTAAACGTGTAAAAAATGTAATACATCTGGCTATTGAATGGATATAAAATACAAGAAATTAAATTTAACTGCTACAAAACACACCGTCACTCGTCACCAAGTAGCCTGCAGCAGTCGAACATTGACGAACACGTTTGGGTTGTTTCCGATTGATTTGATCGTTAGTAAGTACATTTTTTGTAGTGGCTACTATTACCCGCCGCTCCCGTCAGTCCTCGCTCCCTAATCTGTTGTAGAATTTAACTGTCAAATCAATTTCGACGATATGTTAAAATTTATACTACTATTCAAACGTATTTTTCACAGACTAATGAATACTACCAGACGCGCACCACCTGTGATTAAGGGTCACATCCTCACGCACGCAGAAGCTGACAAGCCGATCAATATGCTTCTTTGTGTATTGCACTTCCGATGAAATTTTCGGTTATTTTACAAATTATGTGAATGCCTAATAGGGCGTGTATAATAATAATAATAATAATAATAAATATGTGACATAGGGGCAGAAATAGAATGACAGATACGAAACGGCTTAAATAGGGTCTGGTGTTTCATGATACTTCAGGGACACAGTACACTGCACTGCAAAACACAGTTTTTGAACTAAAAAATATAAAGAAATTATTCAAATAAATTTTCCAGAGCCAATTAACGTTATCGATGATTAGAATCGTTTTATTTTTAATATTCATTAAGTATTTCAAAAATGTTTGCTGAATGTTTCTATATGTAGCTGCTCTAGTCGGCTCAGAATCGGGTGTCGCTGGGCGCTTCTTGGAACAGTATCCGGGCTTGATTATTCAGCTTTGCTTAGGTCGTATAATGGCACTGATGGTGCGATAAGGTTACATCCCCGCTTTCAGAGTTTCATTGAAGTAGTTTACTGTATCAAATAAAATCAAATGAAGCGCATAATCTCGATTTGGAAATAAATTGAAGGAGTTTTCGTACTGCGATCGGTGGCATGGGGTAAATGGTAATGTAAAGCACTGTAAAGATCCGGAAACTGACATCGGTCGATACAAAACATTAAAGTGATCTAAATGAAGGAAACAAAATCTATCTGAAGACACTGCGAAAGATTATAATTATTTTTGTTTAATTGTTGCTGTATCGCACAGAAATTACTCGCCGAGCAGGCGCCATATATTAATATTAATTATAATACGATAAGACACGTGCTAATAATTTCAAGGCGTAGTCATCGGCGCGGGGCCAAAAAACCCATGGGACAGATTTAGGAAAACAAAGACGCCTTAGAAGAACGTCTCAAGCGGCGGGCTGTCGCCGTTTTACGTATGTACTTGCAAAATGACTGTATGTATTGTAATGAATTTGAATACAAACAGGAGTATTCTTCATTTTATCGCCGTAGTGTGCCTATATTGAACATCTTTTGGGTTTCATTTCTTTCGACCTCATAATCATCATCATCATCGCCGATTGAGAGAAGCTGGGATCGGCGAACCACCCTTGTTTACATTTTTGTTTGCTGTACGGAACAGTTGCTTCACATACGGCACGTAATGTAAGTATACCTATTGGGCCTGTGATATTATTATAGGATACATACCTACAGGTATATATAATACATTTAGAAAAATAATTTAACCAAATAACACGTTGAAATACGAAAACATTGTTTTATTAAAATTTTCGATTACGATATTGATGAATTTACATTTGAAATGGTAAAGAAAAACGACGATTAATAATTAATAAATCGAGCAAACGAACCCCGAGTTATCAACATGAACGAGATAACTTAATGTCCAGATAATGGTATTCAGGACGGCAAAATACTCGTAAATTATTAAAACGAACAATACCAAAGCAGAAGAAATAAGTTGGTGGAAAAAATATCAGCACCTAAATCTGAACTTTAATTTCAAATTGACCTAATTTGTCGCCAGAAAGAGTAGCATTACAAATAATATTACCCTTTCCGGTTTGGTAACATTTTATATAGCGTGTGGCAGAACCGACCAAGCGGTGGGAGAGGAGAGAGGTCAATAGCCAATATGGTTTGGACCGGATCACATCGGGGCTTTGCCGTACGCGCGTATTTAAAAACAACCGATCTGTGATCGCGACGCAAAGAGCTTTTCGGCGATAGTTCAACATTACGCGCAACAATGCCGCTTTTACTGCGAACACAATTCAATATATAAATTCTGGATATCTGAAAGAAAAGGTATTTAAACGTCGCCCTCATACACTACTAGAGCTAATGGAGCCGATTATTGAAGAAGTTAACGCCATATCCCGCGGTATGTTTGAACAGGCTTTTTTGTACACAAAACTTCAGAGATCATCTCCAATAGTGTATTGCTGATAACAGCCGCCATCTTGAGGATATTATTTTCAAAATTTTATGATTATATATGGTATGTACTGCTAACTTTGAAAATAAAAATCATTTTTCTCTAAACCTATATCCCTATTACTTTTTTATAAGGCCTCTAAATAACGTAATCGGTTCTGCCGCACCCTATATTAAATAAACACAATCGTAGCTACCTTAAAAGCTGTCAAGCAGCCTTGCTAGCAGAAAGAGGTGGTCCGGTGAAAACGCTGATCCAAGGCTGGGCCGGGAATAAACCGTCACCGAAGGTAAATAATTACCATTCGCAATACTGGCCATTTTAAACTATTTAATTTTCGACACAGACTCGGCGGTATATTTTACCACTTAAAATGAAAACTGTAGGTATCTATAAACTGTAGAACAAATCACGCGCACTTCGATAACCGACCGACGGGTAAGTAATTGATGTGGCATTTTATAGTCCCCAGTGAAGCAGGTCTCCACCCACCCCCTCCTGTGTGGGGTGTGGTGGTATAGCGGGAGAGGCTTGGGGTGATGGATGTCATGTTTGGAAAATCAATGGTACTCGGTGCTAGATGCCTCCCTCGATATGCTCTGTCCATTGTACCGCTACGGTAAAATTAGGGAGTAATCCCCCGCGGAATCACCGGAATCTGACGCGAGACCGTAACAACTCAATTCTCATAAACACTTATTAAATATATATCTACACATTTATGTAGTTAAATAACACTGATATATAAAATTAAACTTTTTAATGTAACATGAACTTAAGAAGGCGATTATACAATTTTTCCTACTAATTCCAAATCTGCTTTCCCAGAACGTATGGTTTACGAGTAAAATGGGTTCAAAATTTCATTTTTTTTTAGGAATAATATATGTACATAATATAACGTAATTTATTTACGAAACAATTTCTATTCGACTTTCGCCTGTATTTCATTGCGGACTCGTCTTTTTTAAGGCCCCAGCAGTAGTCCGAAAGCATGCTTTCGTTCCATTTTCTCTTTTTTCGCTAAATTCGATTTGGCTGATATCTCGGAGTAATGATTATCTGGAAAAAAATTCAGATGTGTTTGGAGAAAATGAATCTTCAGGGACATATGCTACCAAATCTTTGTAATTTTGCAGTTCATCAACCAACTGTTTATAGTTTTCAGCTTTTTTATTTGAACTTACAATATTGAGCGACATTATCATCCAAACATAGCACTTCACTAAGTAGTCACTAAGTTCAAATGGCGTCGGCAGAAAAAAAAATGAGGAAATATTTAAAGATTTTGACAATAAAACTGAAATATTGAATGAAGTCAAGGAAATGCCCCTATCTGCCAGAACAGCGCATCGCCGCGTCGAAGTTATGTCTAGAGATGTTGGCGAGCAAATGCAGAATGATTTATTAGCAGCTGGTTATATGTGGATCATCACAAGTTTAAAACATATATTCGATCATATTTTTGGTGTGCCTGTTGTGATCAAATGGTCGGGGGTTCGAGACTTGTCACGAGAGACTCGTATCACAAGCGTTTAGTTTAATTCTAAAATAATAAGAATATTATACAACGTGTAGACCATTTTTTTCAAAAAAAGTATTGATTATATTTCTCCGTTCTATTCCCGAGCACGCCTCGTGTAAAAAGTAACATATTTCGATATCTAATAAACTTGTTCGCTTTTTGATAATTATTTTTCAAAATTACTTATTCATCAACCCTTAATACCTACTTTAAGAATTTTAACGTTTAATAATGTTTATATCGACTTAATACTACATGTATTTTTGAAAGTACCTTTCATGTTATTACGGAATTCTCATACAATAAGATCTCTTCAAATTTAATCATCATTTTATTTAAAGCTCATTAAATAATATTTATAGAATATTTTTAATTTAAACATATTTGGTAAATGTTTAAATTAAATATACAAATACAGCAATAATATTCTAGGCCAGTAGTGGCGAACCTTTTAGACTCGGCGTGTCAAAATTTCAGAAAATCTAACTTAACTTTGCTGACGCTAACCCTCCCCCCCATTTCATTTGATGTTACTTAATTAATTGCTCATTTCAATTATTCGTTTTTTTCGCATACATATGTAATATGTACGTAGTAATAAATTCGAACATTGTTGTCGGGCAAACGTTTGGTGGCGGGACACGTGTTCATTGATAACTCTGATATTCGTGAACGCTGGCGTGTCTCCTTAGACACGCGTGTCATAGGTAGTCTTTTTCTTTAAAATCTGCAAACAAATTAGCATTACATTCTAAAATCGCTTGTTTTATAAACTCTCCTTCTGAAAGAGATTTCTCGCGGCGAGCGATGCAACGGGCAACTTGAAAACTAGCAGCTGTAATGTTATTATTTAGAATCAAAAATTTTTTAAAACACTGGTTTGTGAATGGTTCTCTTTTTTCTTTTGTAAAAAATGTGTTCTTCTTTCTTCATCCGAGCCGAGATTAGGATGCAACATTTCAAAATGTCTTTTTACATTGCATGGACGTGAAGTGACTTTACGTTACAAATTACACACACACAGTCGCTTTATTATTTTCAATCCCACCATATTTATCAAAGCATTCTGTTTGATATGATCTGGAACTTGAATCGTTTGTTATTATTTTTAAACCGCCGACAGGACTACTACTAAAAGTATTTATATTTAGAATACAATAATTTGAGAAGAAATTTCTTATTAACGTACTTGATATACATACAAATGTAGATGAGAAATAAAAATAAAATAAAAAAATGTTGAATTATTAAACACTTCTAGACGTGTACGGCAAGGTTACCATTTAGTTCAGCACTGGAACATCTCCCCGTTCCACGATGCAACGAATATGTATGCGCGTCAAGTTTATGACTAAATGTATTTTTTTTTAAACTTTACCCACTTATTAAATGAAATTTTCAAAATTGAAATTTTTTACCCAGTCTCTCAAAAGGTTGCGGACCACTGATCTAAGGTATTGTCGAAACTGGCATCTTTCATTAGTTCCCTGATTTGGGGCCCCACAAATATTCCCTCTTTTATTTTAACTTCGCTTCTTCTGGAAAATTTATTCTTTAAATAAAGAAAACCTTAACCATCTTCGTTCATCGCCTCTACGAAGTTTTTCATCAATCCCAATTTTAAAGGAAGAGGCGTCAGCAGATTTTTTTCTGAATTAATGAGAGGTTCACAAATGACATTTTTAAAACCAGAAGTAATGTGTTACTTCTTCTAGGAAATTGTTTCTTAATATAATGATTTTTCTATCCCTACTATCCCACTCGCACAAAAAACACCAAAATTTCGTGTACCCCAACTTCAAACCCACGAGCAGGTTACTAAAGCTTTTAAATCCGCACAAATTTGCCATTGAAATCTCTGGTACTCTGTTTTATTCAGTAGTAGCTTCACGCCTTCATAAGACTCCTTCATGTTGACAGCGTGAGCAATGGAAATAGAAGGATTTTCATTTCCATTGTGAAAGAGAATAGCTTTTCGAGGAGTCTATAAAGAGTTTCCACTCTTATGGATGCTAGTCCATTGCCTTCAGTAAAGCGTTGACATCGTTGCAGAATACTACCAGGTCATCTTGTTTTGAAAATAAATGCTACAGTTCTTGCTGCCTTACTACGGAACGTACATATTCTTATCCCTTTGTCTAATAAATTCCATCCTTTAAGTCTTGAAGCAAAGAGTTCTGCTTGATTTTTTACAAATTCAGATCACAGACTGAGTCATTTAAATCTGACTGGCTTGTTTCATGCGACTGCTCGGACATGTCAGGGTTCGTTTCCCTATTTTATTGGCCCTCGAAGTCGTCTAGTGGGTCCTCCTCAGTCCACGAATCTGGTGAGATTGGTTTGGTAAAGTCCGTAGTATTATACAGCACAGGTCTTAGAGCCGAAGAGAGGTTTGGATATTTAACTTTAGTTCTTGACTTACTTGATATGCCAGTGATTATAGTTATTAGGCCATATAATTGGAACTGCAAACGGCACGTGACGAGATTTTCCATTCAGCCAGCCAGTGAGCTGGGAAACACATATTGAAGAGCAGATATGCGGGGCTCAAACCTTATCCTGATCTCCGACTTTACACCCGAAGTACAGTTCATCACTTTCTTTGATGTGTGGGGTTATATTTGTTTAATTAGGTTAGAAAACCACTTCACCGCTCACGCTAGGACGATGCATACAGTCACGTGGCACTGTAACGTTAAATAATACATAATACAAAGCTCGAGTGGTTCACGAATTAGGTTAGTCAAGGTGTGATACAGGAATAAGAGAGCGTACAAATGCACTTCACACACGGCAGTGAGGAAATTAACAATTTAGAACATAACGCGTCATTCCAAAGCACGCGTAAAACCAAGCAATTACACATTGTCTAAATCAAAATTACATTTTTGCAGACTAATACGCTATTGGGTGAATAAAAATGCATGGTTAAAGGAGCATTGTTTTAAGGTGGTTTCGAAAATTAGAAAAATGAAGAATTAAACATAAGGGGTAAGATATGCTAATTTGGGAGTAAAACACATAATTACAAAAAATGGAGGCTGATAGACAAATGCTGATATCATATTCGGATTCAACAGGCAACATTACACAACAATTAGCGAGAATTGTAACAAAATATTTGTCTACCGGTGTAATTAAAGGAACGAAATATAAGATTTTTCCCACAAATACATTACCGATCCAAACTGTACAACAATAGAAATGTTTCAGGTTGCACAAGGGAGTACCCACTTGGGCAAAAACAATAATCAATCATAAAAACAGATGTCAATGGTACAGAAGCTCCGTCTAGACTAGGGGATATAGTATCAGTAAGTCTTGAAGAAGTCAACAAACGGATAATGCTCTAAGTAACTCAAAACCGCGGTGACCCAGCGCTTACGCAGGATCGATTTATGAGCAAAAGTATAGTTCCATATTAGTTCTTCACGTTCACTGGCAGGTTGGTATTTTTTAAAGATACTACTCGGTAACCATGCCATGCCGCAATGCCGTATAGCGGCTACGCAACACGGCGTGGCTGCCAACCGCTGACCATTCACTGTTCGCACAGTGCAGTTAGCACAAAATGCACAAATCACAATCAAAACGTTTATATTAAAACGACGAGACGCAATTGCGTCCAGTAAAGCGGTCTTAATGATCGGAGCGACGGGAGTGTGCATTCCGGTCGGTCGGAAATCTACCCAGAAGAAGAACAACAGCAACATCAGACGCCAGAGCATCAGCGCGCTCAATCAAAAGCTAGTGGCAGTGTTCACGTCTCACATTTCACCATATTATACACAGATAAACCACACTATATAAAGTATAGACACAAGAATAGAGGCACTCAGAGGACAACAAATGGCGGCTCCCGAGCTCTCATACATCCCAAAGGGAAAAAAAGACAATACATAAAAACAAAAAAGGTTCCTTCCGGCAAACGGAAGCCTGAGATTTATGTTTTTTTTTGAGCAAGAAGGGGGAGGGCGGACGGTTCTCACCCTTTTTTAAATACCTGACACGTCTCAAAATCTCCCAGCAAAACACCCACACACCCACGAACTCCGGAAAAGTCTGAAATTCCTCATCATGTCCTCGTTCTGAGCCGAACGATGACCTGCCACATCCAATCTTACGAGCACGTATGTGCTCCGGCGTCTGTCAGCCAGAGTATGTGCTCTGGCGTTTGATCATTGACATACATCCGGCCTATTTTAATGTATTACCTATCCAGTAACCAATAATACAGTTTCAGATCGGGAATGGAAATAGAAAACGCGATTTCAAAACAGAGATAATAACTTCATTAGCATTGTAAAGGGCTTTTTAAAATAGCGTATCATACACATAAGCACGACCTAGCGCTCATGATTGGTCACTATCGGTTAACCTTGAATAACTAAATTTCCGTATTCCGCTACAAGCCTAGGCGAATTGTGATTCTATACCCAGCGGACTTGGCGCGTGTACTGACTAGGGATTCTGTGTCGAGACAACCCGAGAATAAATTCTCTGGAATTTTACGATCTTTTGCTGTCTCGAGACTAAAACTTTCTTAAAAATATTAATTTTAACCTTCGGGTGCCGTAAGGTAATATAATGGTTTGAGTGTGTTCTTTCATATTTTTAATTAAATTTCTTATACAATGCGAACAAGATACTACTACAACTTATAAGAAACCGCAGTGTCTTCACTCATAAGCGCCCGGCCATCGGGAGCTACGCGAGCAGAATGACGCAGCCGGACGAGTCGCGATCGCGAACACACCGCGCATGTGCAAGTCCTGAGTCACGAACGTGTGTTCCGAAAGTTACGGTCCAGTATTATAATATTTATTTCAAAATGTATACGACTAGGAGTGGGAGAGAATTATTGGGATTGTTTTAAAATACACACAGGATAGAGTGCCACATTCTTCTGTCCTGACACACAATTCTCACCTCATCCACCTTCATACACCTTCTCATACAACTTCGCCGATTGTTGAGGCTTCTAACAAAACCATCCTCCAGTATCTGGTTTACCCGGTCGTGCCAAGTCTTCGTCGGACGTCCTCTATTTCTGGTGCCATAAACACTTGCGACATATCTTTCTTACCATTCTCTCGTCCTTCATCCGTTCCATTTAATCAAACCACCTAAATGATCCTTTCCTAATCATACTCATTATACTAACATCAGCTTTACATTTTTTCCTTATTTCTTCATTCTTTACTCTATTTTAAGTAGATTTTCCATATATACACCTAAGTGATCTAATTCCCACTTCATTCAGTCTACTTCGTTCCTCTTCTGCCAGCTCCAGGCCAGTGTCAGTACCAGGACTTCATTGTGCACCGCTAGTCTTGGCTCGGTTGCCAAGTTCCCGTTAGATATAGTTCCATTAAAAGCGCCGTTTATTTTATTCCCCGCAACCCCCCTCCTTTCAATATTTTTCTCACTCTTTCCGTTTCTATCAAACATTCTTCATGAGGTCACTTTCCGTGCATACATCGTACGTTATACTCACTAGACTCTGTAGTTCTTGTTCATTATTCGCCACTAGTAGTGCGCCATCGGCGTGTAATAAACAGCATACAATCAAATTGCTCACTTTTGGTCCTTTTGGACCGAGCGCTGCGACGAATGCTACCAATTCCGTAGCCACTACCCGAGCAAAGGCGATTGTTTCAAACAAATGGTGGTAATTGAGGCGTGTGACGAGAGTCAATGGCTGCTTCGAGCGGGATGTGTTAGTGGTATCGTTTTGGGACATGCTGAAAGGTGTCGCGTATATCTGGGATCGTCCTCAACTAGGTATTTTAAAATCTTTGTGGTGCGTAGCATCAGGAAGGAGTACGGTCTCTCGTGGATTGTGTCATGTCGGATTGCGATCTGTCTCGACTGCATGGAGGCTGCGTCTGTAAGGATTGTAAGAAATGGGGAGAGGTATCGTGTTTCGGTTGTGGAAGGAACGGCGTACTATCGATAGGACTGTCCAGTGTGAGAGATTCTCTCGTGGCGAATCGACCGGTATAACTTTTCAGATTCCACGGCATGGAAGAGACATTTTGACTTCCGTCTGTTTTTTTCGACATACCAGGTCATGTTCAGAAGTAGGAAAAACGTGCGTCCGTTCATGAAAGTGATAATTTTGAGCGCATGCACCGGACGCTCTTGGACTCGAGTGCGTCAGTATCTTGCACGAGCGAAGAGTTTTATAAGGAAAATATAGAGTCCAAATTTGTTTTAGTGAAAGGGCCGTTGCAAGTCTCGACGGCCGATAAAGGCAAGCTGAAGGCTTAGTAATGGTGTTGATACCAGTCACGGTCAAGGAGATAAAGTTTGTAGTTGTACCTACACTTGAACCACCGATAATATTGGGTATTTATTTTTGGATCTCCTTTGATGTCGCGCCTCACTTATTTAGTAATAATGTCCATTTTTTAAAGTGATTTATCTGCAAAAATCTTCAGTTTTCAAAGGTAGACATTGGAGGATGTGGCCGCTGAATTTCGGAGCATCCCCTTCGAGGAAAGAAGCTTTGGCAGGGCAAATCTGCTCCAAGCATACATCGAGACGAACGGAAGTCCCATCAAGCAGAGGTACTATCCACTCTCCCCACCGAAGCAGAAGCTGCTAGAAAAGGAATTGGACGATATGACCATCGCAGTCAGCATGGACATCACCTGTAGTTATTGTAAAGAAGGCAAACGGTTCGGTGTGCTTTTGTCTCGATAGTAGGCGACTTAATGCAGTCACTGTGAGAAACGCCTACCCTCTGCCTAATATCCAGTCAATCTTACAGCACTTGAATAGGGCGGGATTCGTAAGCTTTCTAAGGCATTCTGGCAGGTGGAGTTAGATGAGGCGTCTTGTGAAAGACGACCATTGCTGTACTTAATCAGGGGTTGTTTGAATTTGTTGTATTGCCATATGGAGTCAAAAACGCGAGCAGCCTAATGCAGCGAGTTGGGGATAAGTTTGTCGATGCGAAGTTTGACAAGTCAGTGTTCATTTTCATTGATGGCTTAATCGTGATGTCCCCAGATTTTGTTTAACATATTTTGCTTTTGAGAAAGGTATTAGATAAATTGCGCGGAGCAAATTTACAAGAAACCTAAAGAAATGCGAATTTGGTAAAAAACCATTGCGGTATTTGGTAGACGAGGAAGGGTTAAGGACTGATCCAGAAAAGATACGCTGTGTGTGTAAGAACACGAAGGACATGAGAAGTTTCGTAGGGCTGTGCTTCGTTGTTTTTGCGTCGTTGTCTGTATCTCTTACAAAGTTGACAGGTACACGTAAGGGTGTGAGTAATTTCTCGTAGGGTAAGGAGGCGGATGAGGCTTTTCGAGCATTGGAGGTTGCTCTGACCACGGCCCCTGTATTGCCAGATTCACACGGATGCCAGTGAACTAGGAATAGGGACGGTCTTAGTCACAAACAGTAGACGGCGAGGAGCACGCCATTGCATATTATTCCCGCGCCTTGACGAAGTGTGAGAGGAATTACGCCATCACGGAAAGGGAATTGTTGGCCGTCGTTGAGGCCGTTAGACACATCAGATCCTACGTGGAGTTAACTCACTTTGAAGTGATTACTGATCACGAATACTTAGAATGGTTGGCATCCCTAGATAATCCGAGTAGTAGGTTAGGTAGATGGAGTGCGGAGTTACTCCAGCATTCTTTTGACATTGTGCACCGAAGGGCCGAAATCACGTAGTACTTGACGCATTATCCCGCATCGAGTAGGATCAGACCACGGAGAAGGTCGGTGCGATAGACATCTCGTTCATTCGAGACAAATGGAACGTCAGAGTAATCGAAGGCGTGAAAGCGCAGCCTCTTAGATTTTCGAACTTTTGCTTAAAGGAGAACAAACTGTGTAGATTTACCAAGGCGGCCGATGAGTTGCATAAGAGAGATCTTACTTTTTCTTTTTGTATTAATATTAAAAATATAATACAATTTCAATAATCAGTGGATATATATATATATATATTTTAACATTTGTTTCTTCTCTATGAGAGTAAGACTCGTGTATAGAGAAGGAGTATATTCGAGTTAATTTATGTTTCAGTTAGTCTGTGTACATATTTTTTTAACTTCAGTTACAAATTTATGATAGTCCGTAATTTTTCTAATTGTGATGGGGAGATTTAAAAAAAAATTGATAACTCGATAAATATATTGATTTTTTATATTTTAATTTTGGGATATCAATTTGATCTCTATATCTTGTATATCGGAATTCGCTTCTAAAATTTAATTGATTATTAATTTTGAAAATTTGAATTATTGAATTTTTTTTGTATATGTCTACTATTTTTGCATAAATAATAGATAAAGATAGAATCGCGGTAATTCAAAAGTATGATAACGAGGTGAACTCGGCGCACTTGGGCAAGTTCAAAACGATATAGTTATTTTTCTACTGGCCAAATTGATTTAACTCAGTAAAAAATTATATTGGAAATTGTGAGATTTGCAGACGCTATAAATATTCTCAGGCTCCACCATCTGGTTTGAGGTGCAATCTGAAGGTAGTTAATGCACACGTTATCTATGGATATTGTAGGTCCATTACCGCAGTCTCTCGAGGGATTTGCGTACATTTTCACCGTAGCAGATGTGTTTACAAAGTATCTGTGGCTGTATCCGTTGAGGCGCGCGACCGCACAGACAATATCGTAAACAATCTGGAGTGACTGCTTCTAGAGTTCGGCACGGCCTTCAGTGTTTTAGTAGATAATGGAGTATAATTTCGTAGTGCGGTTTCCAAAATTTTATTTCCAAGTTTGGTGTTCCTCGTCTGAACTGTACAGCCTTATATTCGCCGAGCGCGAACGCGGTAGGAAGATATAATCGGACGTTCTTGCCTTGTGTGTCAGCGATGGTAGAGGACAATCAACGACGTTACCGCGTGTAAGGACCGTGATTAATAGCACTATTAATCTGTCAACGGGCTACACTCCGTACTTTTTGTTGTTCGGCCGGGAACAAATGGTAGACGGTAATCTCCGTGTCAGGTACGAGGAAACGTCGGCGGAGTTAGGAAATAGGCAAGAGCACTTCTCTCGAATAGCGAAATTGCGTGAGATTTTTGAGAAGGTGCAGGCCAGCTCGCTATTCAAGCGCGTGCAGGCGGTATACAACAATAGTAAAGAGAGGTAAGACGCGACTGAAACACACTATACTATAGGGTAGATCTACGACGTGACTCATCCAAATACGTACGTCATGTTTGCCGTTACCTAATTAGTGGAATTAACTTATAAAATGGTCCCGATTGTTTATGGATAAACACATTTTCTCTACTTTTTACTGTCTTACTATACGTTGGTTTTTTTTTTGGGCGTTGCATTCAATGGGATATTTGTGAGGATTACAATGAATACCAGCTCAATATCATTAATATTGAAGAAATAGTTCTACAAATAAGATTATTGTGGTTATGTTGTGCCCCGTTCCGAAACGGAAGTGTTAAACAAATTCATTGGATCGTGGTTATATCCAGTTATATACTAGTGGTACATGTGTAGGAATATTTAATAAAGAGGTAGGAAGGTAAGATTTGCGTTAAGGAGAAATTAGTCCCTAGATATTCACTAACAAAATAATCTGAAGCGGGTAGGTAAATAGTTTTATCGATTTGTTCAAACAGGGCTATGATTCAATGTAAAATGTGATCTTCTATCTTTAAGTTAAATTTTATTGATGAGATGAAATTATTTGAAAATTTTTATTAGGGGACTTCAGTTGACTTTGGACAGATACATATTTATTGTCTTCCGATATGTTTCTTTAATAATTGTTTTTTTTTCGTAAGTTTTTTATATTGTTTATGGAATTTTTTATACGAGTATTGTTTGTATTTTGTAAATTTTAAAGATGTTCCTACCTACTACCTGTTCTTTAATCGATATATTTATTTAAATTTCATTTCATTTTTAAATACTACTACCATATTAGGTATGAATAAAAAAACATTTTATGAAACGATTTTCATTTGTTTTAATAATTAATATTATCTAACGTATCTACCTATGTTTTTTTACATAGATAATATCTAATAGCTACTGTACATCATACATGTGTCTAATTATGAATATTTATTATATATTTTGTTTAACATTAAATAAAACTCGAAGATTATACAATCATATATGTCTACCTACTATCCAGTGGCGTACACTAGGCATAAACTTAGGTTATTCTGCTAATATCGATGGGCATTATCACTAGAGGTTATATTCATCATACATATTTTCAAAACTATTTGAACTTTTTGAAAGTAAGTAGGTATATCTGTGTGAGTTTATTTCCGTTCTTGAAAAATATTACTAATATTAGTGTTGTTCTTGGAAAAATTTTCAACTTGTTAAGTGAAGGACTCATAATATTTTATATTATTAAAAATACCACGCGTACATTCAAGTCCGCTTCAAATAAACGCTTGCAGTGTTCTGCAATACGTCTGTTCAAGCGAAGATTTGTATTTAGAACACAGCGCGGCGCGAGTTGCGTTTAGTTCATATACATTTGGGTCAACTTTTGTAAAGAACACATGCACCGCTTTATTTGTTAATTGTAAATCCTTCCGCTAGTTAGATGGTTCTAGTTAACTCATTAACATGGGAACTTTGAATTATTTGCGCGTGGACCTACATACTAAATACATAATATATCAAACAAATATTTAATTAAGAATTATTTCTCAAAAATTATAGTTATGCACAGCTTTTTTGATTGCAGAGTACATGTCTCTGCTAATAGCCCTGTATACTCTATGCTGAATACAGGGTTATGAACTTTTATTCAACTAACGTCTTTAGGCAAAATTAATCCGTCGTTTACACGATTCTATTTATAGAGATCTTAAAGTTTAAATTTCAATGTGACATAATACCTTCTTACCCATATAAAATCAATATAAAAAGAATGGAGATTTTTGAGAACACTTTTTATGATTGAATATGATTCCTTTAATGTTTGAAAATCCTTCACGTACTAATAACTTACGTAATAACGAATTATATTATATATTATTTTAGATTTTTTTATTAGATTAATTATTATTATTACAACTAAATTATGTTAATTATGCTACAACAATATTAATGTACAATAAAAAAAAGTTCACGATTCAATTCTCTTAAAACAATGTGTTATGTAAAGAAATGGACTGTATATTAATAAAAATTATTGTTTACGAGAACTCAAATATAATAAAAGAATATAGCATTAGCGATATAAAATAGTTTAAGGGTAGGCACATGTTTCTTTTTAAAGTGTGCTTTAATAAAAAGTTAACATTTTTAGCACTGTGTAATTTTAAAGTTTATTGTTTGTTATTGTTATTTATTCAGTACGTTACGTCACGAACACGTTCACAATCGGTGGCGGCAACCGTTGAACTGTTGAATTCGAATGGATTCTCAAGGGTTCTTAATTTTTTCCATGGCACCATATATTTTCGAATGGATTTTGTCATATTATCAATGCAGCTTAACTTTACCTGGAAAGATTTTAATGAGCTCGGTATATATTTTGACAGACTTTAATTTACTCATCACAATCTTCAACTGTGCGTCAGTTTTCAACGATACTTATGCTACCTCTTACATAATGTTTCTCTTGTCACACTAGTTGAATAAATAGTACGATGTCCATGAGGGCTTTTGCATTTGGCGCAGGGCAAATATTTGTCAGTTGTCAATAGCCCAGGATGAAAGCTACCTTGATACACATTGATTCCTTGTGTCATCATTTTTTATGAGCATTTCTGTTTTATGTTTATTTTAATTACTAATTTTTAGGATCTATGTTTTGTTGGAATGCAAAATTACCTAAGATAATATTTTATTCGAGGATACAAAAACGCTTAGTCGAAGTAAGGGACGGAGGCTAATAAAACTCGGTATTGTTAGACGCAGGTGGATCGACACAGCGTGGGTACATGACTAAAGTCACGTAAGCAAATGCACCATAATGGATGCATCACCTTAGGCGGGCCAGTCTGGACAGAATCTCGGTCGGGAGAACTCGCTCAACAAGGACGGAATCTAATTTTCAATTAGAAAATAGAATCAATGTCGTCTCTAAAAGTATCAAGCAAGCGCTTTATAGATTGTAATTCCGGGGAAAATTTAAACTGTGCGCCTCGAGTTTAAGCTTAGACTGTGATGTACTCTGCGTTTAATCGTTGATGTGAAAGTATCAAAAAGGGTCCCGCTGGATCTATAAAAAGTTGATCAATATAATTTGGTGTAGCGAGAACAGACTGTCGCTATTACATAAGAACATCGCGTCCAGAGTCCCGGTTTGCCTGGATAATTGGGCATCGTCTTGTGGTCAATCAACTACAAGCCTGAACTCCGTCACCCTACGCTGGCACCACCAGCAGTTGGCCGCACTTCACGTCCAGGATCCAGGACCATCCTAAGAGGTAATCCCTTACGTGAGGGACCTGAATAATCTACATCAGACAAGCGTCAACATAGACAATTTGGTAGAGAACTTTATGCTGGCATGATGAACACAAATATTTAATGTTAATTTAATTGTAATTATTTTTGAATAGCCATAAGTAATAATAAGTATTAAAGTAAAATGCTCATTTACACTTTTAACATACGCAAGTATCATAAAATATAGATAATAAATTTTCTTATAAAAAAATATTATTTCATTTCATAACCATTTGACTTGTCAATATTTAAAAAAGAACCAGTTAGGCTAGATGCCTCCCCCCTGAACATAAAGCCGAGGCAGAAAGAAGAAATAACCTAACAGTTTACATATTTTTTAAACTAAGCTGGTTGCTTTTAGTAACATTTTGGATGTTAGGAACCTCGCGACCAGTGTTAACTCAGGTGAATGCGATGCGTGTAACGTAATTAGAGTTTTGCGAATAATAATGACAGGAATTATAATAACGGCAGGCCACAGAAAACCAATTCCATTAAAATCATCGTCACTAACAAGATCTTCTACTGAGCGAAATCGGTTCATATTCTCTTTCGAAGCCGACAGGCCGACCTGTGCTTGTCTCTACATAGACAACACTTTTGCACCAATAATATAATTATTAATAATTCACGGCTCAAAGAAAAAATACTGCACTTTCAATAAATATTTAGATAGGGTGAGAATGTATCACGTCTTTGCATTACATACAGCTGCAGTTCGTTTGCGCCGCAGGATGCAGAATCATTTTTTTACGGTCGGAATTTTTACAATTAGAGGAAGGAAACAAACAAGTTCAAACATAAACAAATATAGTTTTCTTCAATATTAGCAAAATTACTTTGTGCTTCATTTTATATAAATAATTAGACAAAATTCTTTGTTTAAACTACTATTTATTGATTATTTTAAAAATTAATCATAATTTTCTTGGATTTAAACATTTTTATAATTAAAAATTAACTACAATTTAACATTTTCCGCAAAGATACTTACACTAATATAGTAATACATAATACTTCTAATTATCCGTTTTCTCAAAAATTATCAGATTTCATTCCATGCTTAGTAGACTAATTAATGTTCCTTTATCCATAAATAACTTCAACATAGAATTAAATATTATTAAACAAATTGCGATTAATATTAAATTGATAGATAATTTGTTAAACAAAAACAACAATAACAAGTTTATCAGATCATATGTTTACCCACCTATTATTGATAGTGGGAAGCAGCGGACAAAAATTGTGTTTTTAAATAATCTTCCTTCAATTTCTATTATAAAAAATATCTCAAATTCTATACAAACAGCTTTTTACACTAATAACAAATTAAAGAATTATATATTAAACAAGTAGGTTAAGGAGGATATTTAAAAAAAATTGGAGGTCTACAAATTAATTTGCAATGATGCAGTTATTTTTATATAAGTAAAACTTGCAGAAATGCTGATATCAGAATTAAGAAGCACTTGAGATGCCTAAATAGCAACAACTATTCAGAATTTTCCAATCGCCTTTTGCAAACAAACCATTATTTTGATGTTAACAAGGGTTTATAAATTTTACATGCAAATACTAGGGGTTTACAGTTAGATAAATTTGGAATTTTAGAAATAAGAAATCTACTA
>JAHZML010000055.1:0-25360 GCA_031772225.1 Eubasilissa splendida
CGGACCCGGAAAATATCACGACTTGGCTGCTACACTGGATAAGATTTTGGACCCCCCTGGACCGCTGCACCACGCTGCAGACAATCTCATTCGAGACACCAGAGCGAACCGGCGAATCACCCTACACGTACACAGTTCTTGTTTCCTGTACGGAACACATATGTTTTGGAAATAATTTGCCTTCTACATCTTGTAATAACTTTAGAAATTCAAAGTATAGCCAAAACAATTTTTTTTCTTCCTTCCTGAGACGACCGCATTTAACTTCTATATTTACAACAATAAGACTAATTTTATTTTTTACCTAGTTGCTATTAGGTGTATTACATATGTTTTAGAAACAATTTGCCACCTGCGTCTTTTAATAACTTTAGAAATTCAAAGTATAGCCAAAACAATTTTTTTTCTTCCTTCCTGAGACGACCGCATTTATCTCTTTTATTTGCTGGTAAACATATAATTTTTTTTGTTTTCTAGTTGCTATTAGGTGTATTACATATGTTTTAGAAACAATTTGTCACCTGCGTCTTTTAATAACTTTAGAAATTCAAAGTATAGCCGAAACCATTTTTTTTCTTCCTTCCTGATACCGTCGCATTTAACTCTTTTATTTGCTGGTAAACATATATATTTTTTTTGTTTTCTAGTTGCTATTAGGTGTATTACATATGTTTTAGAAACAATTTGCCACCTACGTCTTTTAATAACTTTAGAAATTCAAAGTATAGCCGAAACCATTTTTTTTCTTCCTTCCTGATACCGTCGCATTTAACTCTTTTATTTGCTGGTAAACATATAATTTTTTTTGTTTTCTAGTTGCTATTAGGTGTATTACATATGTTTTAGAAACAATTTGCCACCTGCGTCTTTAAATAACTTTAGAAATTCAAAGTATAGCCGAAACCATTTTTTTTCTTCCTTCCTGATACCGTCGCATTTAACTCTTTTATTTGCTGGTAAACATATAATTTTTTTTGTTTTCTAGTTGCTATTAGGTGTATTACATATGTTTTAGAAACAATTTGCCACCTACGTCTTTTAATAACTTTAGAAATTCAAAGTATAGCCGAAACCATTTTTTTTCTTCCTTCCTGATACCGTCGCATTTAACTCTTTTATTTGCTGGTAAACATATATATTTTTTTTGTTTTCTAGTTGCTATTAGGTGTATTACATATGTTTTAGAAACAATTTGCCACCTACGTCTTTTAATAACTTTAGAAATTCAAAGTATAGCCGAAACCATTTTTTTTCTTCCTTCCTGATACCGTCGCATTTAACTCTTTTATTTGCTGGTGAACATATAAATTTTTTTTGTTTTCTAGTTGCTATTAGGTGTATTACATATGTTTTAGAAACAATTTGCCACCTGCGTCTTTTAATAACTTTAGAAATTCAAAGTATAGCCGAAACCATTTTTTTTCTTCCTTCCTGATACCGTCGCATTTAACTCTTTTATTTGCTGGTAAACATATATATTTTTTTTGTTTTCTAGTTGCTATTAGGTGTATTACATATGTTTTAGAAACAATTTGCCACCTGCGTCTTTTAATAACTTTAGAAATTCAAAGTATAGCCGAAACCATTTTTTTTCTTCCTTCCTGATACCGTCGCATTTAACTCTTTTATTTGCTGGTAAACATATATATTTTTTTTGTTTTCTAGTTGCTATTAGGTGTATTACATATGTTTTAGAAACAATTTGCCACCTGCGTCTTTTAATAACTTTAGAAATTCAAAGTATAGCCGAAACCATTTTTTTTCTTCCTTCCTGATACCGTCGCATTTAACTCTTTTATTTGCTGGTAAACATATATATTTTTTTTGTTTTCTAGTTGCTATTAGGTGTAATACATATGTTTTAGAAACAATTTGCCACCTACGTCTTTTAATAACTTTAGAAATTCAAAGTATAGCCGAAACCATTTTTTTTCTTCCTTCCTGATACCGTCGCATTTAACTCTTTTATTTGCTGGTAAACATATATATTTTTTTTGTTTTCTAGTTGCTATTAGGTGTAATACATATGTTTTAGAAACAATTTGCCACCTACGTCTTTTAATAACTTTAGAAATTCAAAGTATAGCCGAAACCATTTTTTTTCTTCCTTCCTGATACCGTCGCATTTAACTCTTTTATTTGCTGGTAAACATATATATTTTTTTTGTTTTCTAGTTGCTATTAGGTGTATTACATATGTTTTAGAAACAATTTGCCACCTGCGTCTTTAAATAACTTTAGAAATTCAAAGTATAGCCGAAACCATTTTTTTTCTTCCTTCCTGATACCGTCGCATTTAACTCTTTTATTTGCTGGTAAACATATATATTTTTTTTGTTTTCTAGTTGCTATTAGGTGTATTACATATGTTTTAGAAACAATTTGCCACCTGCGTCTTTTAAATAACTTTAGAAATTCAAAGTATAGCCGAAACCATTTTTTTTCTTCCTTCCTGATACCGTCGCATTTAACTCTTTTATTTGCTGGTAAACATATATATTTTTTTTGTTTTCTAGTTGCTATTAGGTGTATTACATATGTTTTAGAAACAATTTGCCACCTGCGTCTTTTAATAACTTAAGAAATTCAAAGTATAGCCGAAACCATTTTTTTTCTTCCTTCCTGATACCGTCGCATTTATCTCTTTTATTTGCTGGTAAACATATAATTTTTTTTGTTTTCTAGTTGCTATTAGTTGTATTACATATGTTTTAGAAACAATTTGTCACCTGCGTCTTTTAATAACTTTAGAAATTCAAAGTATAGCCGAAACCATTTTTTTTCTTCCTTCCTGATACCGTCGCATTTAACTCTTTTATTTGCTGGTAAACATATATATTTTTTTTGTTTTCTAGTTGCTATTAGGTGTATTACATATGTTTTAGAAACAATTTGCCACCTGCGTCTTTTAATAACTTTAGAAATTCAAAGTATAGCCGAAACCATTTTTTTTCTTCCTTCCTGATACCGTCGCATTTAACTCTTTTATTTGCTGGTAAACATATATATTTTTTTTGTTTTCTAGTTGCTATTAGGTGTAATACATATGTTTTAGAAACAATTTGCCACCTACGTCTTTTAATAACTTTAGAAATTCAAAGTATAGCCGAAACCATTTTTTTTCTTCCTTCCTGATACCGTCGCATTTAACTCTTTTATTTGCTGGTAAACATATATATTTTTTTTGTTTTCTAGTTGCTATTAGGTGTATTACATATGTTTTAGAAACAATTTGCCACCTGCGTCTTTTAATAACTTTAGAAATTCAAAGTATAGCCGAAACCATTTTTTTTCTTCCTTCCTGATACCGTCGCATTTAACTCTTTTATTTGCTGGTAAACATATATATTTTTTTTGTTTTCTAGTTGCTATTAGGTGTATTACATATGTTTTAGAAACAATTTGCCACCTGCGTCTTTTAATAACTTTAGAAATTCAAAGTATAGCCGAAACCATTTTTTTTCTTCCTTCCTGATACCGTCGCATTTAACTCTTTTATTTGCTGGTAAACATATATATTTTTTTTGTTTTCTAGTTGCTATTAGGTGTATTACATATGGTTTAGAAACAATTTGTCACCTGCGTCTTTTAATAACTTTAGAAATTCAAAGTATAGCCGAAACCATTTTTTTTCTTCCTTCCTGATACCGTCGCATTTAACTCTTTTATTTGCTGGTAAACATATAATTTTTTTTTGTTTTCTAGTTGCTATTAGGTGTATTACATATGTTTTAGAAATAATTTGCCACCTACGTCTTTTAATAACTTTAGAAATTCAAAGTATAGCCGAAACCATTTTTTTTCTTCCTTCCTGATACCGTCGCATTTAACTCTTTTATTTGCTGGTAAACATATAATTTTTTTTTGTTTTCTAGTTGCTATTAGGTGTATTACATATGTTTTAGAAACAATTTGCCACCTGCGTCTTTAAATAACTTTAGAAAATCAAAGTATAGCCGAAACCATTTTTTTTCTTCCTTCCTGAGACGACCGCATTTATCTCTTTTATTTGCTGGTAAACATATATATTTTTTTTGTTTTCTAGTTGCTATTAGGTGTATTACATATGTTTTAGAAACAATTTGCCACCTGCGTCTTTAAATAACTTTAGAAATTCAAAGTATAGCCGAAACCATTTTTTTTCTTCCTTCCTGATACCGTCGCATTTAACTCTTTTATTTGCTGGTAAACATATAATTTTTTTTTGTTTTCTAGTTGCTATTAGGTGTATTACATATGTTTTAGAAACAATTTGTCACCTACGTCTTTTAATAACTTTAGAAATTCAAAGTATAGCCGAAACCATTTTTTTTCTTCCTTCCTGATACCGTCGCATTTAACTCTTTTATTTGCTGGTAAACATATATATTTTTTTTGTTTTCTAGTTGCTATTAGGTGTATTACATATGTTTTAGAAACAATTTGCCACCTGCGTCTTTAAATAACTTTAGAAATTCAAAGTATAGCCGAAACCATTTTTTTTCTTCCTTCCTGATACCGTCGCATTTAACTCTTTTATTTGCTGGTAAACATATATATTTTTTTTGTTTTCTAGTTGCTATTAGGTGTATTACATATGTTTTAGAAACAATTTGCCACCTGCGTCTTTAAATAACTTTAGAAATTCAAAGTATAGCCGAAACCATTTTTTTTCTTCCTTCCTGATACCGTCGCATTTAACTCTTTTATTTGCTGGTAAACATATATATTTTTTTTGTTTTCTAGTTGCTATTAGGTGTATTACATATGTTTTAGAAACAATTTGCCACCTGCGTCTTTAAATAACTTTAGAAATTCAAAGTATAGCCGAAACCATTTTTTTTCTTCCTTCCTGATACCGTCGCATTTAACTCTTTTATTTGCTGGTAAACATATAATTTTTTTTGTTTTCTAGTTGCTATTAGGTGTATTACATATGTTTTAGAAACAATTTGTCACCTGCGTCTTTTAATAACTTTAGAAATTCAAAGTATAGCCGAAACCATTTTTTTTCTTCCTTCCTGATACCGTCGCATTTAACTCTTTTATTTGCTGGTAAACATATATATTTTTTTTGTTTTCTAGTTGCTATTAGGTGTAATACATATGTTTTAGAAACAATTTGCCACCTACGTCTTTTAATAACTTTAGAAATTCAAAGTATAGCCGAAACCATTTTTTTTCTTCCTTCCTGATACCGTCGCATTTAACTCTTTTATTTGCTGGTAAACATATATATTTTTTTTGTTTTCTAGTTGCTATTAGGTGTATTACATATGTTTTAGAAACAATTTGCCACCTGCGTCTTTAAATAACTTTAGAAATTCAAAGTATAGCCGAAACCATTTTTTTTCTTCCTTCCTGATACCGTCGCATTTAACTCTTTTATTTGCTGGTGAACATATAATTTTTTTTAGTTTTCTAGTTGCTATTAGGTGTATTACATATGTTTTAGAAACAATTTGCCACCTGCGTCTTTTAATAACTTTAGAAATTCAAAGTATAGCCGAAACCATTTTTTTTCTTCCTTCCTGATACCGTCGCATTTAACTCTTTTATTTGCTGGTAAACATATATATTTTTTTTGTTTTCTAGTTGCTATTAGGTGTATTACATATGTTTTAGAAACAATTTGCCACCTGCGTCTTTAAATAACTTTAGAAATTCAAAGTATAGCCGAAACCATTTTTTTTCTTCCTTCCTGATACCGTCGCATTTAACTCTTTTATTTGCTGGTAAACATATAATTTTTTTTGTTTTCTAGTTGCTATTAGGTGTATTACATATGTTTTAGAAACAATTTGTCACCTGCGTCTTTTAATAACTTTAGAAATTCAAAGTATAGCCGAAACCATTTTTTTTCTTCCTTCCTGATACCGTCGCATTTAACTCTTTTATTTGCTGGTAAACATATAATTTTTTTTAGTTTTCTAGTTGCTATTAGGTGTATTACATATGTTTTAGAAACAATTTGCCACCTGCGTCTTTAAATAACTTTAGAAATTCAAAGTATAGCCGAAACCATTTTTTTTCTTCCTTCCTGATACCGTCGCATTTAACTCTTTTATTTGCTGGTAAACATATATATTTTTTTTGTTTTCTAGTTGCTATTAGGTGTATTACATATGTTTTAGTAACAATTTGTCACCTACGTCTTTTAATAACTTTAGAAATTCAAAGTATAGCCAAAACAATTTTTTTTCTTCCTTCCTGAGACGACCGCATTTATCTCTTTTATTTGCTGGTAAACATATAATTTTTTTTTGTTTTCTAGTTGCAATTAGGTGTATTACATATGTTTTAGAAACAATTTGCCACCTGCGTCTTTAAATAACTTTAGAAATTCAAAGTATAGCCGAAACCATTTTTTTTCTTCCTTCCTGATACCGTCGCATTTAACTCTTTTATTTGCTGGTGAACATATAATTTTTTTTAGTTTTCTAGTTGCTATTAGGTGTATTACATATGTTTTAGAAACAATTTGCCACCTGCGTCTTTTAATAACTTTAGAAATTCAAAGTATAGCCGAAACCATTTTTTTTCTTCCTTCCTGATACCGTCGCATTTAACTCTTTTATTTGCTGGTAAACATATATATTTTTTTTGTTTTCTAGTTGCTATTAGGTGTATTACATATGTTTTAGAAACAATTTGCCACCTACGTCTTTTAATAACTTTAGAAATTCAAAGTATAGCCGAAACCATTTTTTTTCTTCCTTCCTGATACCGTCGCATTTAACTCTTTTATTTGCTGGTAAACATATAATTTTTTTTTGTTTTCTAGTTGCTATTAGGTGTATTACATATGTTTTAGAAACAATTTGCCACCTGCGTCTTTAAATAACTTTAGAAATTCAAAGTATAGCCGAAACCATTTTTTTTCTTCCTTCCTGATACCGTCGCATTTAACTCTTTTATTTGCTGGTGAACATATATATTTTTTTTGTTTTCTAGTTGCTATTAGGTGTATTACATATGTTTTAGAAACAATTTGCCACCTGCGTCTTTTAATAACTTTAGAAATTCAAAGTATAGCCGAAACCATTTTTTTTCTTCCTTCCTGATACCGTCGCATTTAACTCTTTTATTTGCTGGTAAACATATATATTTTTTTTGTTTTCTAGTTGCTATTAGGTGTATTACATATGTTTTAGAAACAATTTGCCACCTGCGTCTTTTAATAACTTTAGAAATTCAAAGTATAGCCGAAACCATTTTTTTTCTTCCTTCCTGATACCGTCGCATTTAACTCTTTTATTTGCTGGTAAACATATATATTTTTTTTGTTTTCTAGTTGCTATTAGGTGTATTACATATGTTTTAGAAACAATTTGCCACCTGCGTCTTTTAATAACTTTAGAAATTCAAAGTATAGCCGAAACCATTTTTTTTCTTCCTTCCTGATACCGTCGCATTTAACTCTTTTATTTGCTGGTAAACATATATATTTTTTTTGTTTTCTAGTTGCTATTAGGTGTATTACATATGTTTTAGAAACAATTTGCCACCTGCGTCTTTTAATAACTTTAGAAATTCAAAGTATAGCCGAAACCATTTTTTTTCTTCCTTCCTGATACCGTCGCATTTAACTCTTTTATTTGCTGGTGAACATATAATTTTTTTTTGTTTTCTAGTTGCTATTAGGTGTATTACATATGTTTTAGAAACAATTTGCCACCTGCGTCTTTTAATAACTTTAGAAATTCAAAGTATAGCCGAAACCATTTTTTTTCTTCCTTCCTGATACCGTCGCATTTAACTCTTTTATTTGCTGGTAAACATATATATTTTTTTTGTTTTCTAGTTGCTATTAGGTGTATTACATATGTTTTAGAAACAATTTGTCACCTACGTATTTTAATAACTTTAGAAATTCAAAGTATAGCCGAAACCATTTTTTTTCTTCCTTCCTGATACCGTCGCATTTAACTCTTTTATTTGCTGGTAAACATATATATTTTTTTTGTTTTCTAGTTGCTATTAGGTGTATTACATATGTTTTAGAAACAATTTGCCACCTGCGTCTTTAAATAACTTTAGAAATTCAAAGTATAGCCGAAACCATTTTTTTTCTTCCTTCCTGATACCGTCGCATTTAACTCTTTTATTTGCTGGTGAACATATAATTTTTTTTTGTTTTCTAGTTGCTATTAGGTGTATTACATATGTTTTAGAAACAATTTGCCACCTGCGTCTTTTAATAACTTTAGAAATTCAAAGTATAGCCGAAACCATTTTTTTTCTTCCTTCCTGATACCGTCGCATTTAACTCTTTTATTTGCTGGTAAACATATAGTTTTTTTTGTTTTCTAGTTGCTATTAGGTGTATTACATATGTTTTAGAAACAATTTGTCACCTACGTCTTTTAATAACTTTAGAAATTCAAAGTATAGCCGAAACCATTTTTTTTCTTCCTTCCTGATACCGTCGCATTTAACTCTTTTATTTGCTGGTAAACATATAATTTTTTTTTTGTTTTCTAGTTGCTATTAGGTGTATTACATATGTTTTAGAAACAATTTGCCACCTGCGTCTTTTAATAACTTTAGAAATTCAAAGTATAGCCGAAACCATTTTTTTTCTTCCTTCCTGATACCGTCGCATTTAACTCTTTTATTTGCTGGTAAACATATATATTTTTTTTGTTTTCTAGTTGCTATTAGGTGTATTACATATGTTTTAGAAACAATTTGCCACCTGCGTCTTTTAATAACTTTAGAAATTCAAAGTATAGCCGAAACCATTTTTTTTCTTCCTTCCTGATACCGTCGCATTTAACTCTTTTATTTGCTGGTGAACATATATATTTTTTTTGTTTTCTAGTTGCTATTAGGTGTATTACATATGTTTTAGAAACAATTTGCCACCTGCGTCTTTTAATAACTTTAGAAATTCAAAGTATAGCCGAAACCATTTTTTTTCTTCCTTCCTGATACCGTCGCATTTAACTCTTTTATTTGCTGGTAAACATATAATTTTTTTTTGTTTTCTAGTTGCTATTAGGTGTATTACATATGTTTTAGAAACAATTTGCCACCTGCGTCTTTAAATAACTTTAGAAATTCAAAGTATAGCCGAAACCATTTTTTTTCTTCCTTCCTGAGACGACCGCATTTATCTCTTTTATTTGCTGGTAAACATATAATTTTTTTTAGTTTTCTAGTTGCAATTAGGTGTATTACATATGTTTTAGAAACAATTTGCCACCTGCGTCTTTAAATAACTTTAGAAATTCAAAGTATAGCCGAAACCATTTTTTTTCTTCCTTCCTGATACCGTCGCATTTAACTCTTTTATTTGCTGGTAAACATATAATTTTTTTTGTTTTCTAGTTGCTATTAGGTGTATTACATATGTTTTAGAAACAATTTGCCACCTGCGTCTTTTAATAACTTTAGAAATTCAAAGTATAGCCGAAACCATTTTTTTTCTTCCTTCCTGATACCGTCGCATTTAACTCTTTTATTTGCTGGTAAACATATAATTTTTTTTGTTTTCTAGTTGCTATTAGGTGTATTACATATGTTTTAGAAACAATTTGTCACCTGCGTCTTTTAATAACTTTAGAAATTCAAAGTATAGCCGAAACCATTTTTTTTCTTCCTTCCTGATACCGTCGCATTTAACTCTTTTATTTGCTGGTAAACATATATATTTTTTTTGTTTTCTAGTTGCTATTAGGTGTATTACATATGTTTTAGAAACAATTTGTCACCTACGTATTTTAATAACTTGAGAAATTCAAAGTATAGCCGAAACCATTTTTTTTCTTCCTTCCTGATACCGTCGCATTTAACTCTTTTATTTGCTGGTAAACATATAGTTTTTTTTGTTTTCTAGTTGCTATTAGGTGTATTACATATGTTTTAGAAACAATTTGCCACCTGCGTCTTTAAATAACTTTAGAAATTCAAAGTATAGCCGAAACCATTTTTTTTCTTCCTTCCTGATACCGTCGCATTTAACTCTTTTATTTGCTGGTGAACATATAATTTTTTTAGTTTTCTAGTTGCTATTAGGTGTATTACATATGTTTTAGAAACAATTTGCCACCTGCGTCTTTTAATAACTTTAGAAATTCAAAGTATAGCCGAAACCATTTTTTTTCTTCCTTCCTGATACCGTCGCATTTAACTCTTTTATTTGCTGGTAAACATATAGTTTTTTTTGTTTTCTAGTTGCTATTAGGTGTATTACATATGTTTTAGAAACAATTTGCCACCTGCGTCTTTTAATAACTTTAGAAATTCAAAGTATAGCCGAAACCATTTTTTTTCTTCCTTCCTGATACCGTCGCATTTAACTCTTTTATTTGCTGGTAAACATATAATTTTTTTTTGTTTTCTAGTTGCTATTAGGTGTATTACATATGTTTTAGAAACAATTTGCCACCTGCGTCTTTAAATAACTTTAGAAATTCAAAGTATAGCCGAAACCATTTTTTTTCTTCCTTCCTGATACCGTCGCATTTAACTCTTTTATTTGCTGGTGAACATATAATTTTTTTTTGTTTTCTAGTTGCTATTAGGTGTATTACATATGTTTTAGAAACAATTTGCCACCTGCGTCTTTTAATAACTTTAGAAATTCAAAGTATAGCCGAAACCATTTTTTTTCTTCCTTCCTGATACCGTCGCATTTAACTCTTTTATTTGCTGGTAAACATATATATTTTTTTTGTTTTCTAGTTGCTATTAGGTGTATTACATATGTTTTAGAAACAATTTGCCACCTGCGTCTTTAAATAACTTTAGAAATTCAAAGTATAGCCGAAACCATTTTTTTTCTTCCTTCCTGATACCGTCGCATTTAACTCTTTTATTTGCTGGTGAACATATAATTTTTTTTTGTTTTCTAGTTGCTATTAGGTGTATTACATATGTTTTAGAAACAATTTGCCACCTGCGTCTTTTAATAACTTTAGAAATTCAAAGTATAGCCGAAACCATTTTTTTTCTTCCTTCCTGATACCGTCGCATTTAACTCTTTTATTTGCTGGTAAACATATAATTTTTTTTTGTTTTCTAGTTGCTATTAGGTGTATTACATATGTTTTAGAAACAATTTGCCACCTGCGTCTTTTAATAACTTTAGAAATTCAAAGTATAGCCGAAACCATTTTTTTTCTTCCTTCCTGATACCGTCGCATTTAACTCTTTTATTTGCTGGTAAACATATATATTTTTTTTGTTTTCTAGTTGCTATTAGGTGTATTACATATGTTTTAGAAACAATTTGTCACCTACGTATTTTAATAACTTGAGAAATTCAAAGTATAGCCGAAACCATTTTTTTTCTTCCTTCCTGATACCGTCGCATTTAACTCTTTTATTTGCTGGTAAACATATAGTTTTTTTTGTTTTCTAGTTGCTATTAGGTGTATTACATATGTTTTAGAAACAATTTGCCACCTGCGTCTTTAAATAACTTTAGAAATTCAAAGTATAGCCGAAACCATTTTTTTTCTTCCTTCCTGATACCGTCGCATTTAACTCTTTTATTTGCTGGTGAACATATAATTTTTTTTTGTTTTCTAGTTGCTATTAGGTGTATTACATATGTTTTAGAAACAATTTGCCACCTGCGTCTTTTAATAACTTTAGAAATTCAAAGTATAGCCGAAACCATTTTTTTTCTTCCTTCCTGATACCGTCGCATTTAACTCTTTTATTTGCTGGTAAACATATAGTTTTTTTTGTTTTCTAGTTGCTATTAGGTGTATTACATATGTTTTAGAAACAATTTGCCACCTGCGTCTTTTAATAACTTTAGAAATTCAAAGTATAGCCGAAACCATTTTTTTTCTTCCTTCCTGATACCGTCGCATTTAACTCTTTTATTTGCTGGTAAACATATAATTTTTTTTTGTTTTCTAGTTGCTATTAGGTGTATTACATATGTTTTAGAAACAATTTGCCACCTGCGTCTTTAAATAACTTTAGAAATTCAAAGTATAGCCGAAACCATTTTTTTTCTTCCTTCCTGATACCGTCGCATTTAACTCTTTTATTTGCTGGTGAACATATAATTTTTTTTGTTTTCTAGTTGCTATTAGGTGTATTACATATGTTTTAGAAACAATTTGCCACCTGCGTCTTTTAATAACTTTAGAAATTCAAAGTATAGCCGAAACCATTTTTTTTCTTCCTTCCTGATACCGTCGCATTTAACTCTTTTATTTGCTGGTAAACATATATATTTTTTTTGTTTTCTAGTTGCTATTAGGTGTATTACATATGTTTTAGAAACAATTTGCCACCTGCGTCTTTTAATAACTTTAGAAATTCAAAGTATAGCCGAAACCATTTTTTTTCTTCCTTCCTGATACCGTCGCATTTAACTCTTTTATTTGCTGGTAAACATATATATTTTTTTTGTTTTCTAGTTGCTATTAGGTGTATTACATATGTTTTAGAAACAATTTGCCACCTGCGTCTTTTAATAACTTTAGAAATTCAAAGTATAGCCGAAACCATTTTTTTTCTTCCTTCCTGATACCGTCGCATTTAACTCTTTTATTTGCTGGTAAACATATATATTTTTTTTGTTTTCTAGTTGCTATTAGGTGTATTACATATGTTTTAGAAACAATTTGCCACCTGCGTCTTTTAATAACTTTAGAAATTCAAAGTATAGCCGAAACCATTTTTTTTCTTCCTTCCTGATACCGTCGCATTTAACTCTTTTATTTGCTGGTGAACATATAATTTTTTTTGTTTTCTAGTTGCTATTAGGTGTATTACATATGTTTTAGAAACAATTTGCCACCTGCGTCTTTTAATAACTTTAGAAATTCAAAGTATAGCCGAAACCATTTTTTTTCTTCCTTCCTGATACCGTCGCATTTAACTCTTTTATTTGCTGGTAAACATATATATTTTTTTTGTTTTCTAGTTGCTATTAGGTGTATTACATATGTTTTAGAAACAATTTGCCACCTGCGTCTTTTAATAACTTTAGAAATTCAAAGTATAGCCGAAACCATTTTTTTTCTTCCTTCCTGATACCGTCGCATTTAACTCTTTTATTTGCTGGTAAACATATATATTTTTTTTGTTTTCTAGTTGCTATTAGGTGTATTACATATGTTTTAGAAACAATTTGCCACCTGCGTCTTTAAATAACTTTAGAAATTCAAAGTATAGCCGAAACCATTTTTTTTCTTCCTTCCTGATACCGTCGCATTTAACTCTTTTATTTGCTGGTGAACATATAATTTTTTTTTGTTTTCTAGTTGCTATTAGGTGTATTACATATGTTTTAGAAACAATTTGCCACCTGCGTCTTTTAATAACTTTAGAAATTCAAAGTATAGCCGAAACCATTTTTTTTCTTCCTTCCTGATACCGTCGCATTTAACTCTTTTATTTGCTGGTAAACATATATATTTTTTTTGTTTTCTAGTTGCTATTAGGTGTATTACATATGTTTTAGAAACAATTTGCCACCTACGTCTTTTAATAACTTTAGAAATTCAAAGTATAGCCGAAACCATTTTTTTTCTTCCTTCCTGAGACGACCGCATTTATCTCTTTTATTTGCTGGTAAACATATAATTTTTTTTTGTTTTCTAGTTGCTATTAGGTGTATTACATATGTTTTAGAAACAATTTGCCACCTGCGTCTTTAAATAACTTTAGAAATTCAAAGTATAGCCGAAACCATTTTTTTTCTTCCTTCCTGATACCGTCGCATTTAACTCTTTTATTTGCTGGTGAACATATAATTTTTTTTTGTTTTCTAGTTGCTATTAGGTGTATTACATATGTTTTAGAAACAATTTGCCACCTACGTCTTTTAATAACTTTAGAAATTCAAAGTATAGCCGAAACCATTTTTTTTCTTCCTTCCTGATACCGTCGCATTTAACTCTTTTATTTGCTGGTAAACATATAATTTTTTTTTGTTTTCTAGTTGCTATTAGGTGTATTACATATGTTTTAGAAACAATTTGCCACCTGCGTCTTTAAATAACTTTAGAAATTCAAAGTATAGCCGAAACCATTTTTTTTCTTCCTTCCTGATACCGTCGCATTTAACTCTTTTATTTGCTGGTAAACATATATATTTTTTTTGTTTTCTAGTTGCTATTAGGTGTATTACATATGTTTTAGAAACAATTTGCCACCTGCGTCTTTAAATAACTTTAGAAATTCAAAGTATAGCCGAAACCATTTTTTTTCTTCCTTCCTGATACCGTGGCATTTAACTCTTTTATTTGCTGGTGAACATATAATTTTTTTTGTTTTCTAGTTGCTATTAGGTGTATTACATATGTTTTAGAAACAATTTGTCACCTACGTATTTTAATAACTTGAGAAACTCAAAGTATAGCCGAAACCATTTTTTTTCTTCCTTCCTGATACCGTCGCATTTAACTCTTTTATTTGCTGGTAAACATATAGTTTTTTTTGTTTTCTAGTTGCTATTAGGTGTATTACATATGTTTTAGAAACAATTTGTCACCTGCGTCTTTTAATAACTTTAGAAATTCAAAGTATAGCCGAAACCATTTTTTTTCTTCCTTCCTGATACCGTCGCATTTAACTCTTTTATTTGCTGGTAAACATATATATTTTTTTTGTTTTCTAGTTGCTATTAGGTGTATTACATATGTTTTAGAAACAATTTGTCACCTACGTCTTTTAATAACTTTAGAAATTCAAAGTATAGCCGAAACCAATTTTTTTCTTCCTTCCTGATACCGTCGCATTTAACTCTTTTATTTGCTGGTAAACATATAATTTTTTTTAGTTTTCTAGTTGCAATTAGGTGTATTACATATGTTTTAGAAACAATTTGCCACCTGCGTCTTTAAATAACTTTAGAAATTCAAAGTATAGCCGAAACCATTTTTTTTCTTCCTTCCTGATACCGTCGCATTTAACTCTTTTATTTGCTGGTGAACATATAATTTTTTTTAGTTTTCTAGTTGCTATTAGGTGTATTACATATGTTTTAGAAACAATTTGCCACCTGCGTCTTTTAATAACTTTAGAAATTCAAAGTATAGCCGAAACCATTTTTTTTCTTCCTTCCTGATACCGTCGCATTTAACTCTTTTATTTGCTGGTAAACATATATATTTTTTTTGTTTTCTAGTTGCTATTAGGTGTATTACATATGTTTTAGAAACAATTTGCCACCTGCGTCTTTTAATAACTTAAGAAATTCAAAGTATAGCCGAAACCATTTTTTTTCTTCCTTCCTGATACCGTCGCATTTAACTCTTTTATTTGCTGGTAAACATATATATTTTTTTTGTTTTCTAGTTGCTATTAGGTGTATTACATATGTTTTAGAAACAATTTGTCACCTACGTCTTTTAATAACTTTAGAAATTCAAAGTATAGCCGAAACCATTTTTTTTCTTCCTTCCTGATACCGTCGCATTTAACTCTTTTATTTGCTGGTAAACATATATATTTTTTTTGTTTTCTAGTTGCTATTAGGTGTATTACATATGTTTTAGAAACAATTTGCCACCTGCGTCTTTTAATAACTTTAGAAATTCAAAGTATAGCCGAAACCATTTTTTTTCTTCCTTCCTGATACCGTCGCATTTAACTCTTTTATTTGCTGGTGAACATATAATTTTTTTTAGTTTTCTAGTTGCTATTAGGTGTATTACATATGTTTTAGAAACAATTTGCCACCTGCGTCTTTTAATAACTTTAGAAATTCAAAGTATAGCCGAAACCATTTTTTTTCTTCCTTCCTGATACCGTCGCATTTAACTCTTTTATTTGCTGGTAAACATATATATTTTTTTTGTTTTCTAGTTGCTATTAGGTGTATTACATATGTTTTAGAAACAATTTGCCACCTACGTTTTTTAATAACTTTAGAAATTCAAAGTATAGCCGAAACCATTTTTTTTCTTCCTTCCTGATACCGTCGCATTTAACTCTTTTATTTGCTGGTAAACATATATATTTTTTTTGTTTTCTAGTTGCTATTAGGTGTATTACATATGTTTTAGTAACAATTTGTCACCTACGTCTTTTAATAACTTTAGAAATTCAAAGTATAGCCAAAACAATTTTTTTTCTTCCTTCCTGAGACGACCGCATTTATCTCTTTTATTTGCTGGTAAACATATAATTTTTTTTGTTTTCTAGTTGCTATTAGGTGTATTACATATGTTTTAGAAACAATTTGCCACCTGCGTCTTTAAATAACTTTAGAAATTCAAAGTATAGCCGAAACCATTTTTTTTCTTCCTTCCTGATACCGTCGCATTTAACTCTTTTATTTGCTGGTGAACATATAATTTTTTTAGTTTTCTAGTTGCTATTAGGTGTATTACATATGTTTTAGAAACAATTTGCCACCTGCGTCTTTTAATAACTTTAGAAATTCAAAGTATAGCCGAAACCATTTTTTTTCTTCCTTCCTGATACCGTCGCATTTAACTCTTTTATTTGCTGGTAAACATATATATTTTTTTTGTTTTCTAGTTGCTATTAGGTGTATTACATATGTTTTAGAAACAATTTGCCACCTGCGTCTTTTAATAACTTAAGAAATTCAAAGTATAGCCGAAACCATTTTTTTTCTTCCTTCCTGATACCGTCGCATTTAACTCTTTTATTTGCTGGTAAACATATATATTTTTTTTGTTTTCTAGTTGCTATTAGGTGTATTACATATGTTTTAGAAACAATTTGTCACCTACGTCTTTTAATAACTTTAGAAATTCAAAGTATAGCCGAAACCATTTTTTTTCTTCCTTCCTGATACCGTCGCATTTAACTCTTTTATTTGCTGGTAAACATATATATTTTTTTTGTTTTCTAGTTGCTATTAGGTGTATTACATATGTTTTAGAAACAATTTGTCACCTGCGTCTTTTAATAACTTTAGAAATTCAAAGTATAGCCGAAACCATTTTTTTTCTTCCTTCCTGATACCGTCGCATTTAACTCTTTTATTTGCTGGTAAACATATATATTTTTTTTGTTTTCTAGTTGCTATTAGGTGTATTACATATGTTTTAGAAACAATTTGTCACCTGCGTCTTTTAATAACTTTAGAAATTCAAAGTATAGCCGAAATCATTTTTTTTCTTCCTTCCTGAGACGACCGCATTTATCTCTTTTATTTGCTGGTAAACATATAATTTTTTTTAGTTTTCTAGTTGCAATTAGGTGTATTACATATGTTTTAGAAACAATTTGTCACCTACGTTTTTTAATAACTTTAGAAATTCAAAGTATAGCCGAAACCATTTTTTTTCTTCCTTCCTGATACCGTCGCATTTAACTCTTTTATTTGCTGGTAAACATATATATTTTTTTTGTTTTCTAGTTGCTATTAGGTGTATTACATATGTTTTAGAAACAATTTGTCACCTACGTCTTTTAATAACTTTAGAAATTCAAAGTATAGCCGAAACCATTTTTTTTCTTCCTTCCTGATACCGTCGCATTTAACTCTTTTATTTGCTGGTAAACATATAAATTTTTTTTGTTTTCTAGTTGCTATTAGGTGTATTACATATGTTTTAGAAACAATTTGCCACCTGCGTCTTTAAATAACTTTAGAAATTCAAAGTATAGCCAAAACAATTTTTTTTCTTCCTTCCTGAGACGACCGCATTTATCTCTTTTATTTGCTGGTAAACATATAATTTTTTTTGTTTTCTAGTTGCTATTAGGTGTATTACATATGTTTTAGAAACAATTTGCCACCTGCGTCTTTAAATAACTTTAGAAATTCAAAGTATAGCCGAAACCATTTTTTTTCTTCCTTCCTGATACCGTCGCATTTAACTCTTTTATTTGCTGGTAAACATATATATTTTTTTTGTTTTCTAGTTGCTATTAGGTGTATTACATATGTTTTAGAAACAATTTGTCACCTACGTCTTTTAATAACTTTAGAAATTCAAAGTATAGCCGAAACCATTTTTTTTCTTCCTTCCTGATACCGTCGCATTTAACTCTTTTATTTGCTGGTAAACATATAATTTTTTTTTGTTTTCTAGTTGCTATTAGGTGTATTACATATGTTTTAGAAACAATTTGCCACCTGCGTCTTTAAATAACTTTAGAAATTCAAAGTATAGCCGAAACCATTTTTTTTCTTCCTTCCTGATACCGTCGCATTTAACTCTTTTATTTGCTGGTGAACATATAATTTTTTTTTGTTTTCTAGTTGCTATTAGGTGTATTACATATGTTTTAGAAACAATTTGCCACCTGCGTCTTTTAATAACTTTAGAAATTCAAAGTATAGCCGAAACCATTTTTTTTCTTCCTTCCTGATACCGTCGCATTTAACTCTTTTATTTGCTGGTAAACATATATATTTTTTTTGTTTTCTAGTTGCTATTAGGTGTATTACATATGTTTTAGAAACAATTTGCCACCTGCGTCTTTTAATAACTTTAGAAATTCAAAGTATAGCCGAAACCATTTTTTTTCTTCCTTCCTGATACCGTCGCATTTAACTCTTTTATTTGCTGGTAAACATATATATTTTTTTTGTTTTCTAGTTGCTATTAGGTGTATTACATATGTTTTAGAAACAATTTGCCACCTGCGTCTTTTAATAACTTTAGAAATTCAAAGTATAGCCGAAACCATTTTTTTTCTTCCTTCCTGATACCGTCGCATTTAACTCTTTTATTTGCTGGTAAACATATATATTTTTTTTGTTTTCTAGTTGCTATTAGGTGTATTACATATGTTTTAGAAACAATTTGCCACCTGCGTCTTTTAATAACTTTAGAAATTCAAAGTATAGCCGAAACCATTTTTTTTCTTCCTTCCTGATACCGTCGCATTTAACTCTTTTATTTGCTGGTGAACATATAATTTTTTTTTGTTTTCTAGTTGCTATTAGGTGTATTACATATGTTTTAGAAACAATTTGCCACCTGCGTCTTTTAATAACTTTAGAAATTCAAAGTATAGCCGAAACCATTTTTTTTCTTCCTTCCTGATACCGTCGCATTTAACTCTTTTATTTGCTGGTAAACATATAATTTTTTTTTGTTTTCTAGTTGCTATTAGGTGTATTACATATGTTTTAGAAACAATTTGCCACCTGCGTCTTTTAATAACTTTAGAAATTCAAAGTATAGCCGAAACCATTTTTTTTCTTCCTTCCTGATACCGTCGCATTTAACTCTTTTATTTGCTGGTAAACATATATATTTTTTTTGTTTTCTAGTTGCTATTAGGTGTATTACATATGTTTTAGAAACAATTTGCCACCTGCGTCTTTTAATAACTTTAGAAATTCAAAGTATAGCCGAAACCATTTTTTTTCTTCCTTCCTGATACCGTCGCATTTAACTCTTTTATTTGCTGGTAAACATATATATTTTTTTTGTTTTCTAGTTGCTATTAGGTGTATTACATATGTTTTAGAAACAATTTGCCACCTACGTCTTTTAATAACTTTAGAAATTCAAAGTATAGCCGAAACCATTTTTTTTCTTCCTTCCTGATACCGTCGCATTTAACTCTTTTATTTGCTGGTAAACATATATATTTTTTTTGTTTTCTAGTTGCTATTAGGTGTATTACATATGTTTTAGAAACAATTTGCCACCTGCGTCTTTTAATAACTTTAGAAATTCAAAGTATAGCCGAAACCATTTTTTTTCTTCCTTCCTGATACCGTCGCATTTAACTCTTTTATTTGCTGGTAAACATATAGTTTTTTTTGTTTTCTAGTTGCTATTAGGTGTATTACATATGTTTTAGAAACAATTTGCCACCTGCGTCTTTTAATAACTTTAGAAATTCAAAGTATAGCCGAAACCATTTTTTTTCTTCCTTCCTGATACCGTCGCATTTAACTCTTTTATTTGCTGGTAAACATATATATTTTTTTTGTTTTCTAGTTGCTATTAGGTGTATTACATATGTTTTAGAAACAATTTGCCACCTACGTCTTTTAATAACTTTAGAAATTCAAAGTATAGCCGAAACCATTTTTTTTCTTCCTTCCTGATACCGTCGCATTTAACTCTTTTATTTGCTGGTAAACATATATATTTTTTTTGTTTTCTAGTTGCTATTAGGTGTATTACATATGTTTTAGAAACAATTTGCCACCTGCGTCTTTTAATAACTTTAGAAATTCAAAGTATAGCCGAAACCATTTTTTTTCTTCCTTCCTGATACCGTCGCATTTAACTCTTTTATTTGCTGGTAAACATATAGTTTTTTTTGTTTTCTAGTTGCTATTAGGTGTATTACATATGTTTTAGAAACAATTTGCCACCTGCGTCTTTAAATAACTTTAGAAATTCAAAGTATAGCCGAAACCATTTTTTTTCTTCCTTCCTGATACCGTCGCATTTAACTCTTTTATTTGCTGGTAAACATATAATTTTTTTTTGTTTTCTAGTTGCTATTAGGTGTATTACATATGTTTTAGAAACAATTTGCCACCTGCGTCTTTTAATAACTTTAGAAATTCAAAGTATAGCCGAAACCATTTTTTTTCTTCCTTCCTGATACCGTCGCATTTAACTCTTTTATTTGCTGGTAAACATATATATTTTTTTTGTTTTCTAGTTGCTATTAGGTGTATTACATATGTTTTAGAAACAATTTGCCACCTGCGTCTTTTAATAACTTTAGAAATTCAAAGTATAGCCGAAACCATTTTTTTTCTTCCTTCCTGATACCGTCGCATTTAACTCTTTTATTTGCTGGTAAACATATATATTTTTTTTGTTTTCTAGTTGCTATTAGGTGTATTACATATGTTTTAGAAACAATTTGCCACCTACGTCTTTTAATAACTTTAGAAATTCAAAGTATAGCCGAAACCATTTTTTTTCTTCCTTCCTGATACCGTCGCATTTAACTCTTTTATTTGCTGGTAAACATATATATTTTTTTTGTTTTCTAGTTGCTATTAGGTGTATTACATATGTTTTAGAAACAATTTGCCACCTGCGTCTTTTAATAACTTTAGAAATTCAAAGTATAGCCGAAACCATTTTTTTTCTTCCTTCCTGATACCGTCGCATTTAACTCTTTTATTTGCTGGTAAACATATATATTTTTTTTGTTTTCTAGTTGCTATTAGGTGTATTACATATGTTTTAGAAACAATTTGCCACCTGCGTCTTTTAATAACTTTAGAAATTCAAAGTATAGCCGAAACCATTTTTTTTCTTCCTTCCTGATACCGTCGCATTTAACTCTTTTATTTGCTGGTAAACATATATATTTTTTTTGTTTTCTAGTTGCTATTAGGTGTATTACATATGTTTTAGAAACAATTTGCCACCTGCGTCTTTTAATAACTTTAGAAATTCAAAGTATAGCCGAAACCATTTTTTTTCTTCCTTCCTGATACCGTCGCATTTAACTCTTTTATTTGCTGGTAAACATATATATTTTTTTTGTTTTCTAGTTGCTATTAGGTGTATTACATATGTTTTAGAAACAATTTGCCACCTGCGTCTTTAAATAACTTTAGAAATTCAAAGTATAGCCGAAACCATTTTTTTTCTTCCTTCCTGATACCGTCGCATTTAACTCTTTTATTTGCTGGTAAACATATATATTTTTTTTGTTTTCTAGTTGCTATTAGGTGTATTACATATGTTTTAGAAACAATTTGCCACCTGCGTCTTTTAATAACTTTAGAAATTCAAAGTATAGCCGAAACCATTTTTTTTCTTCCTTCCTGATACCGTCGCATTTAACTCTTTTATTTGCTGGTAAACATATAGTTTTTTTTGTTTTCTAGTTGCTATTAGGTGTATTACATATGTTTTAGAAACAATTTGCCACCTGCGTCTTTAAATAACTTTAGAAATTCAAAGTATAGCCGAAACCATTTTTTTTCTTCCTTCCTGATACCGTCGCATTTAACTCTTTTATTTGCTGGTAAACATATATATTTTTTTTGTTTTCTAGTTGCTATTAGGTGTATTACATATGTTTTAGAAACAATTTGCCACCTGCGTCTTTTAATAACTTTAGAAATTCAAAGTATAGCCGAAACCATTTTTTTTCTTCCTTCCTGATACCGTCGCATTTAACTCTTTTATTTGCTGGTAAACATATATATTTTTTTTGTTTTCTAGTTGCTATTAGGTGTATTACATATGTTTTAGAAACAATTTGCCACCTGCGTCTTTAAATAACTTTAGAAATTCAAAGTATAGCCGAAACCATTTTTTTTCTTCCTTCCTGATACCGTCGCATTTAACTCTTTTATTTGCTGGTGAACATATAATTTTTTTTTGTTTTCTAGTTGCTATTAGGTGTATTACATATGTTTTAGAAACAATTTGCCACCTGCGTCTTTAAATAACTTTAGAAATTCAAAGTATAGCCGAAACCATTTTTTTTCTTCCTTCCTGATACCGTCGCATTTAACTCTTTTATTTGCTGGTAAACATATATATTTTTTTTGTTTTCTAGTTGCTATTAGGTGTATTACATATGTTTTAGAAACAATTTGCCACCTGCGTCTTTTAATAACTTTAGAAATTCAAAGTATAGCCGAAACCATTTTTTTTCTTCCTTCCTGATACCGTCGCATTTAACTCTTTTATTTGCTGGTAAACATATATATTTTTTTTGTTTTCTAGTTGCTATTAGGTGTATTACATATGTTTTAGAAACAATTTGCCACCTGCGTCTTTTAATAACTTTAGAAATTCAAAGTATAGCCGAAACCATTTTTTTTCTTCCTTCCTGATACCGTCGCATTTAACTCTTTTATTTGCTGGTAAACATATATATTTTTTTTGTTTTCTAGTTGCTATTAGGTGTATTACATATGTTTTAGAAACAATTTGCCACCTGCGTCTTTTAATAACTTTAGAAATTCAAAGTATAGCCGAAACCATTTTTTTTCTTCCTTCCTGATACCGTCGCATTTAACTCTTTTATTTGCTGGTAAACATATAATTTTTTTTTGTTTTCTAGTTGCTATTAGGTGTATTACATATGTTTTAGAAACAATTTGCCACCTGCGTCTTTTAATAACTTTAGAAATTCAAAGTATAGCCGAAACCATTTTTTTTCTTCCTTCCTGATACCGTCGCATTTAACTCTTTTATTTGCTGGTAAACATATATATTTTTTTTGTTTTCTAGTTGCTATTAGGTGTATTACATATGTTTTAGAAACAATTTGCCACCTGCGTCTTTTAATAACTTTAGAAATTCAAAGTATAGCCGAAACCATTTTTTTTCTTCCTTCCTGATACCGTCGCATTTAACTCTTTTATTTGCTGGTAAACATATATATTTTTTTTGTTTTCTAGTTGCTATTAGGTGTATTACATATGTTTTAGAAACAATTTGCCACCTGCGTCTTTAAATAACTTTAGAAATTCAAAGTATAGCCGAAACCATTTTTTTTCTTCCTTCCTGATACCGTCGCATTTAACTCTTTTATTTGCTGGTAAACATATATATTTTTTTTGTTTTCTAGTTGCTATTAGGTGTATTACATATGTTTTAGAAACAATTTGCCACCTGCGTCTTTTAATAACTTTAGAAATTCAAAGTATAGCCGAAACCATTTTTTTTCTTCCTTCCTGATACCGTCGCATTTAACTCTTTTATTTGCTGGTAAACATATATATTTTTTTTGTTTTCTAGTTGCTATTAGGTGTATTACATATGTTTTAGAAACAATTTGCCACCTGCGTCTTTAATAACTTTAGAAATTCAAAGTATAGCCGAAACCATTTTTTTTCTTCCTTCCTGATACCGTCGCATTTAACTCTTTTATTTGCTGGTAAACATATATATTTTTTTTGTTTTCTAGTTGCTATTAGGTGTATTACATATGTTTTAGAAACAATTTGCCACCTGCGTCTTTTAATAACTTTAGAAATTCAAAGTATAGCCGAAACCATTTTTTTTCTTCCTTCCTGATACCGTCGCATTTAACTCTTTTATTTGCTGGTAAACATATATATTTTTTTTGTTTTCTAGTTGCTATTAGGTGTATTACATATGTTTTAGAAACAATTTGCCACCTGCGTCTTTAAATAACTTTAGAAATTCAAAGTATAGCCGAAACCATTTTTTTTCTTCCTTCCTGATACCGTCGCATTTAACTCTTTTATTTGCTGGTAAACATATATATTTTTTTTGTTTTCTAGTTGCTATTAGGTGTATTACATATGTTTTAGAAACAATTTGCCACCTGCGTCTTTAAATAACTTTAGAAATTCAAAGTATAGCCGAAACCATTTTTTTTCTTCCTTCCTGATACCGTCGCATTTAACTCTTTTATTTGCTGGTAAACATATAGTTTTTTTTGTTTTCTAGTTGCTATTAGGTGTATTACATATGTTTTAGAAACAATTTGCCACCTGCGTCTTTTAATAACTTTAGAAATTCAAAGTATAGCCGAAACCATTTTTTTTCTTCCTTCCTGATACCGTCGCATTTAACTCTTTTATTTGCTGGTAAACATATATATTTTTTTTGTTTTCTAGTTGCTATTAGGTGTATTACATATGTTTTAGAAACAATTTGCCACCTGCGTCTTTTAATAACTTTAGAAATTCAAAGTATAGCCGAAACCATTTTTTTTCTTCCTTCCTGATACCGTCGCATTTAACTCTTTTATTTGCTGGTAAACATATAGTTTTTTTTGTTTTCTAGTTGCTATTAGGTGTATTACATATGTTTTAGAAACAATTTGCCACCTGCGTCTTTAAATAACTTTAGAAATTCAAAGTATAGCCGAAACCATTTTTTTTCTTCCTTCCTGATACCGTCGCATTTAACTCTTTTATTTGCTGGTAAACATATAGTTTTTTTTGTTTTCTAGTTGCTATTAGGTGTATTACATATGTTTTAGAAACAATTTGCCACCTGCGTCTTTTAATAACTTTAGAAATTCAAAGTATAGCCGAAACCATTTTTTTTCTTCCTTCCTGATACCGTCGCATTTAACTCTTTTATTTGCTGGTAAACATATAGTTTTTTTTGTTTTCTAGTTGCTATTAGGTGTATTACATATGTTTTAGAAACAATTTGCCACCTGCGTCTTTAAATAACTTTAGAAATTCAAAGTATAGCCGAAACCATTTTTTTTCTTCCTTCCTGATACCGTCGCATTTAACTCTTTTATTTGCTGGTAAACATATAGTTTTTTTTGTTTTCTAGTTGCTATTAGGTGTATTACATATGTTTTAGAAACAATTTGCCACCTGCGTCTTTTAATAACTTTAGAAATTCAAAGTATAGCCGAAACCATTTTTTTTCTTCCTTCCTGATACCGTCGCATTTAACTCTTTTATTTGCTGGTAAACATATAATTTTTTTTTGTTTTCTAGTTGCTATTAGGTGTATTACATATGTTTTAGAAACAATTTGCCACCTGCGTCTTTAAATAACTTTAGAAATTCAAAGTATAGCCGAAACCA
>JAHZML010000056.1:0-25000 GCA_031772225.1 Eubasilissa splendida
GCTATCCATTGACGAATGTTGGCCATCCAGATAATAATAAAAAAATCAAGTTTTCACAGCCATTCAGAAACTTTTGTGTAGCGTTTTCTGGACTGCAAGAGCGTCACCGACAGGGTCCATCGTCAGCGCCGATGTCGCCGGTGCAACATGTAAATATTACCATGTTGATGCTGATGTTGGTGTTACCATGTTGTGTAACACTCCGCTATTGTAAGCCAGTACCTACACCGACATATTGTTTTCGACACGATATTAAGTATGCAATTATGAAAAGGGTAAGTATGTTATTACGAGCTATGCTTGTGTGGGTATATTGATGATTGTGGATCAGAAAGATGGGTGCCCCATATAAATCGCCCATAGCTCACACGTTAAATGTGTATTTAATCATGGAGATGTATTGTGTATGCGAGTGTAGCCAGAACAGGCAGTAAAATGGAAATATGAAACAATTTACAATTGACACACGTTTATTGTTACGTTACAGATTAAAGATTTGAGATATTCGACACGCGTACAATGAAAAATTTACACGTCAGCCAGAGGAGTGGCGCTCGGGAGCCGGCCTCTAGGACGGCTGTCATTGTTGTCGCACGTGTATTGTGACGTCGGTACCGGTCGTGTTTTCGCGGGAGGTCAGGCTAATTTTACGCACCGGTAAATATGAGGTGCGTTCAGGGGTCGTCGACGGTAATGATGACTGTGAAGACGATAGACCTCCACAAATCCGATACTTAATATAACGCCAACACTCATGGTGGGCCCTACAATGGAATCCGAAACATCGGCCAGTGAGAATAGCCCAAAATACTACCGTAAACAGAATATTCAGTCTTTGTTTACAGCTGCCCGTGATGCATAATTATCCGCCTATATACTTATAAGACTGTCCAAAAAGAACCAAATCGTTTTCCACCACGACAACACTCGCCCTCATGTCGAACGCCGTGTGATCGCCCCACCGAGGGCCCCACGGACTACCGCATCAACCGCTCTCTGAAAAATTGACAGGTTGGAAAAGTCCATGACGATTAGTTGATGAAGGATGTCAAATCGTGGACCGTCTTCCAGGCAAATGGGAAGCAGTAGGTAATTGACAGTGGCGGTGTTTTAATTTTGTTTTCGTTTTTGATTATGTTACAATATAATTTTTAAAAAACGGCGTATAATTATGCATCAACCTAAAAGTAAGTTTTTTAACCCGTAAAGTTTTCCTTATTTTAGGACCTTGTTGTCCATTATTTTTCCTTGTATGACTAAGTGCAGTGTCTCATAGATGTCACGGTATCTCGTGACGTGTCTCAAGTACGACATTTTCCTTATCTTTATGGTACGAGTAATTTCATTGTGTTTTTCATTCTCGTTAGTACGTCGTCACTTCTTACTCTATCAGTCCAGCCTATTTTTAATATGCGTCTGTAGATTTCAAACATTTAAAACGCTTCAAGCTTCTTCAACACAGCTTCAGTGAAGGTGCAGCAATTCTATTTGTTATACAGAGTGTAAAAGAATCCAGTCTACAATATTTTATTAGTGGATACCTGACTAAATTACGAGTGGAAAATGATTACATAAATGTCAGAGATATAAGCATTTAAAAAAACGTAATTATTCTGTTATTTCGATTAATTGAAATATTTTATTGACTCCAAATTGTATATTGAATACAAATAATTGAAGATCATCTAATTTCGAGCGGCTAGACTATTTTTTGTACGATGATTTTAGGCATGAAGCAAATATTTACATTATTTATGAATAAATTTCGCAATTATTTATGTATTTAAAGTAGTTTTATAAAAATTTCAAACAATAATATTTCAAACACATATTCCTTCAACATTTTCAACTCATAATTTAGTCACCCATAAAATATTGTTCCCATTCCATTCCTTCCCTCCTTACCCTTTCCACTTTGTATGTTCAGTTTAAAAACACTCTTTTGTTTAATTTTTCAGTTTTTTTTTTTTTTTATATATACTTACTATTTTTAGTTTATGTTTATTTTAAATAAATTACTAGTTATTTAATTCCGAAGATACTTCACTGGTGATGTTTTTTTTATATATTATGATATTATTGTCACACTGTCTGTTTCTCAAAAAATAAAAATAAAAATTGTGGATTAGGTGTGTTACACCTGTATATTGTGTTGTATGTATTTCTTCGATTATTTACAAATTGTTGTTTTTCTATCGATCTTTTGCCGGAGGACAGTGAAGGGTATATTTTTTCTGGTGGCCGTGTAGCATGGCGATGTGGCACGTTAGCTTTAAGCAATAAAAAAAATCCCAAATAAGGAGGACTGATTTGAGAGCATTCGCTCATAGAACGGTCCTGGGTAAAAGTGATGGGTCACCCCCCTTACGCTGCTTGAGTGAAGGTTCAACTTTCAACATCAGGACTGAAAAAATATGTCTGTCTTAGTGTCTGTTATGGTGTCTGATCATGGTGTCTGATCATGGTGACCACAAATAACGTATCTATATTTTAATAAGTAGTCCCACCTCGCGTACATTGTATAGGGTTATAAATATATATATAAGAATAGTAGCCATGTTTATTAATATTTCGACAGCTGTCATTATCATTTTTATTCAGTATAGTATTAGTCTGCCATTTTATCAACGTTCACAAGTTATCAAAGCTTATTATCAAAATCATTCTTCGACTGGGCAAAACAAACGTGAACTTTGTGAATTTTATAGTCGACATAATCATTAATCTGAGCAAGCTATTCGTCCAATTGTGAAAAGGTTTAAAACAATTATTCCTTACATGATGCGAGGACACCGGTTAGACAAATAAATTCTTGTAATGAAGCCAATATTACCATAATGATCCAAAATTATCGATACCGATCAATGTTTACAATATTTAAGCTCATCATATAGCACAACATGGCGTATTTTGCGAAAAGCTCTAGGCCTACACCCATACAAGATCCAACTGCCAGTGCAAGACCAACAAAAATGCATGTTACTGGCGAAATTGCGTCAGATTTATGTGAAAGAGTGGCTGAAAATCGGATCCGAAGAATGTATTGTATCAAACGTTGTCGTTGTGCACATTTAAATGAAATTATATAATAATGTTAATTAATCAAATTATTCGTTTATTTTTTTATTAGAAGATATAATGAGATATAATACATTTTTACAGGAATATATAATTTATGTCTGCTAGCCTGTATACATATTTTTTGATTTCAGATACAAACTTATGATAGTCTGTAATTTTTCTAATTGTGAAGAGGAGATGATTATTAAAGAATTTGATGCTTTGATAAATATAGTGGTTTTGAGTTGCGGTATATTTAAGTTTTGGAATATCAATTTGGTCTCTAAATCTTGTACATCGCAAATTGCTTCCAATATTTCATTTAAAAATATGGTATTATTAATTTTTTTTTTGTGTGTCTATTATTTTTGGTACTTTGAATTCTGTAAAGAGTTTGACACTTGGATAGTCATTTTTTTTTAGAATTATTTTTATCATCATTTTTTGAGTGTGATATTGAAGTTTTATATGCTCCTCCCCATCCAATAATACCGTATTGCAAATGTGATTGTACAAACGCGCAATATATTATTTTTAGATTTTTAAGTGATAAGTGGTATCTGAGTCTTAAAAATATGTATGTAGTTTTCCTTTTTTTTTCAAATAAATAAACAATTCATCATTTCAAATTAACACACAAGTTTTTGTCGGTTCCATTACCTTACCGTGTGTCTCTGTCCTAGACACCATTAAGAAGTTATCTGCATGTGTTTGCATTCGCCGTACACATTATTATTTGGTGAACGTATTTTTTGTCTAGACCATTCTCTCTTGGTCTTCTTCCCTCAAATACATTTATCAGGCATGCGTTGTGACCTATCCATTGTGACCCCTTTGATTTTCGATAGTATCTCTTATGGACCTCTTTTCATGCACGATATTTTTTAATAGGTCTGTCTACCTTATTCTTTTCATCCTTATCCAGCACCACATCTCGAAAGCTTCCAATCTATTTCTCTCTCTCTCTCTCTGATTGATTGTCAAGGTTCCACTTGCTAACAGTGCTGTGCTCCAGATGTATGTTTTAATTATATTTTCTATTGGAATACAGTACACGATTATTAAACGAATTATAAGTAGGTGTCCAATGATAAATAACCAAAATGTTTATTTTTTATGTATGAAGACAAAGCACGGATAATGTTGATAAAATACAGTTCTTTACAGATAGGTAGATACGATATATAGGCACCGTATGTATCCTTATGTCAAAATTGAGGTTATGTTGATTGTTTGCCGCGCGAGTAGGTCCACCGCCACATTCCGTCGTAAAACGCTACGGAAATTGACCGACTGAGCAAACAGACGACTTTTTAGGGCCGTAATGGGTTTTTTATTGTTCATTTCTGTACCAACGCGTCACACGTTATTGTTTGATGTACGTTAAAAAGAATGAAATTTGAATAAAGAACGAAATATATTAATGTTGCCAGCACAACGTGATAATCCACCTTAAAATATTAATAATACACCCGCGCCAACCGGCGTACGTCAATAATACATAGAATTCCGTAACAGAACGCGAATTTATGTTCTATTACTATTTATCTGAATGATTTTCAAAATGTCATCTACATCGTACACTCTTTAACCAATCTAAATTAAATTTTGCATCGTTACATTTCAGGACCCTGCGTAAAACATAGACACCATTATTCCCCTTGATCGGTCTTTCCTCCCCATCCCATGCTTCTAATTCAAGTGTGTATTATATTGAATGCCATCAATTCTAAATTTTGTTCAGTTGCATTCTAGAATCCTGATGAAATCTCACCACCCTCCCCCGCCTGAACCAAATTTGGATACACCGTTATTATTTAGGGTCTGCGCCATACAAAGGCACCCAGCTCATCCCTTCCCTTAATCCCCTATTTGAAATTGTCACTGAATACAGGGCAACCTAGGTTTGTTTATATTTTGTGGATCAAAATATATACATTGTAATAAACACTCTGCGAACGTTGTATAAATTGCTATGAACAAGTGAACGAGTAAAATAATAAAAAAATAATAAATTATTGTGAATTTTCGAAACAATGCTTTTATAATATTTAAGAAACCTAACGATCTGTACAAGTATAACATAAATGCAATATACCCAGAGCAAAGTTTCCAGAAGCGGACAGATTTTCGTCGGAACGAAACGGCTAACTTTTAATTAAAGTTCAATTTTAATAATATCTTGAATATTAAAACACTGGCATAATATAATATCATACGGGGATGGGTCGTACCCCTTTACGGAGAGTTCTGAAGTGGGAGTTTCGCTGTAAGTAAACAACAGAAATGCTTTTATGAGTCTGTGCCAGGGCTGTTAAAGCTTAGTTCGAAACAATTATTTTTATTAAGGAGAGCACATTCTTATTGTGAAGTTGTAATTATTCAGAACATAGGTCTGTGATGTTTTAAATACTAATTTGCTAATAACCAAATGTTGCGTAATGGCATAGTTGCCGGAAGAAACAGGATTCGGAAAGAAGTTCCACTCACCGCAATCCCGTTCTCCTGGCACCTCCAGGTGGACTGTAACTTTAGGTTTTGACACTATCTCCTGATCAGGTCTTGACTCCTTCAGATTGCACAAAGTGGTCATTAAATTTGTATTTAATTATTTTTATTTTTAAGGTTATCATCGTGGACATCGTGTGCCCATAATTATTCTTTTGGAAGAAGTATTTAATAATAATAAACATTTATAATGTAGCTTGACGCGCGCAGGCCGAAGCGGCCATTTCCTTTTGATCTCCCGCCTAGATCGCAGCATTTGCTACGAAAGCTATCGTAATTTAACGTAAATAAAATCTCACTTATTTTTTCTGCCATTAACAGTTAATTTTTATTAAATTTTGGACATATTGATACAACTTATATATTATTAAGGAGAACACATTCTTATTGTGAAGTTGTAATTATTCAGAACATAGGTCTGTGATATTTTAAATACTAATTAAATGTATTCATTATAAATGTGTCCAAAATTAAATAAAAATTAATTGTTAATTCTGGCGTCTCCTATCGATTTACTCAAAGGTATTTGAGATTCCGTAAAAACAAAGTAGATGGCTTTCAAATAATGGAACGATAGATGTATTAATTTGAAAAGTGTAACATATAGGTTCGAAAATGTGTCGTCAATCCATTGTGTCGGTTTAGCATAATCGGATAATGCACGTTCCTCGGATTGGAAGAGATCCAGGTTCGAATCATGGTAGCAACAACAATATTTTTCGATAAAATTGATTTTATATGTATATATTTCTGATTAATATATTTAATTTGTATTTAAAATATCACAGACCTATGTTCTAAATAATTACAACTTCACAATAAGAATGTGTTCTCATTAGTAATATAATAATACAATATAATTTATGTTACAATATTATTTATATAAATTATGCATCAACCTAATAATACAAACTATACAACAGGGGCCTATCAGAATGGACTACAGTGTCATAGGATGGATGGTGCTCTATAGTGACTGAGGTAATGGTATTTTGAGCTCCATTAGACTGTAAAAGAAGAAGTATCTTGAAGATAAAACATTAAGGCGGAAAATATGAGCAAAAAAATTCCAAAAAGTGATTAAATATTTTATTCGGTGCCTAAATTGTGAATTTCTGGTACAGCCTTTAAAGGGAAAATACAAAAGGGAGGTATGTACTATGTGCCTATCTATCTGCCTAAATACCAACCTACGCAAACCAGGTTATAAAAGATCATATCTAGATTCTAGTTTAAAATTTAATTAAAATATTAATCAAAGCTTTGCGCCGTTTCGTGTAGGCGTCCAGAATATTACGATTAAAAGAGACACTAAGAATTTCAAAATCGCCAGTCATCACTTTCTAATCAAAAGCTTTTGAAATATTTAAAAAAAAAAAACTAGAGTAACTTGGTGTAATATTTTTTCAAAATAGTATATGACGAACTGGACATCCTTGATCTGACTGAATTGATTTCGTACCATATTCCTGTTCAAATACAAATTGTTATAGTAACGCATCTATACAAAGACTTCATAGACTTAGAAACGATTTCAGTCTTATTGATTTATTCCAAGTATAATGCTTTTCATGCTGTATTGAGACAATTAAGGTATTTATAAGCCGTTCTGTGTTTAATCAAAAATTATATTTTTCATATTTTAATTTTTTATATTTTTCTTTCATTAGTGGCCAAATGTTATAATAGATGTATGTATTTCTAATTGTGGCGAATTTTGGAGTACCACCAGATTATCCCCTGCTTATTGACTAATCACTTGGGTTCTAATTCCTTGTAACATAAAACTCGGTATGTCCGGATAACAGTTAAGTTTATTACATCAAGTATTACACACTTCAGAGATAGATTAGTTATTCAGGTGAAGCTGTGATGGAAGAGAGTCGTTCCCTCAGAGACGGCCTCTTATAATGCTTGTCCCCACCACTCCTCTACTCACTCTCGTGACACACATACACACATACATGCACAAGGTGACAGTTCTCACATTAATATACTGTATTTAGAATCTATTTTTGTGTACAAGCTGCGTATGTAGATATTCATGTTGTAAATGCTTATAAGGGCGTAGATATAAATAAATAAAAATAATTTATTAAAGTGCTTTACTAGCTACAATAAAACATTTTTCAAACCGGCATTATTTCGTACGCATCGGGCGATACTTAGATAACTTCCTTTGAACCGGGCTCTATAACGAACAAGTCTGAACTCAATTTTCATAAATAAGATTAATATAGCCTTCGTACAATTTTCAAAGTAAAATTAATTACAACATCGGCCAAAGTAAATATGCCAACTTTACAGCTAGGGGGGGAGGGGGGAGAAGAAATTGTTATACTCCAATGAAGGAGGAATTTTTCTGCCAACTTAGGCGTACCTATGTATTATGTATAATTTTATAACGGCTTATAAAAGCGATGAAAGCTTTTCTTCCACTGGCGGGTACCCACTTAAGCAATAATTATGGAAAAATTCTTTTTTATACTTTTACATTGATAATAACAAAATATTTTTGATACCTAAAACCTTCCGCTTTTAGCTTTATGGAAATCATTACATTATTTCAAGTCCGTCCCAAGAGGGGTGTGTTGCGTTAATTTTGACTATGCATTTAAAATCATTTTAAATTAGCTACCTTTTCACTCTTTTTCTGCCAATCTACGTCCAGTGTTAAATAATGCACTTTATTTTTGTATAGCTTTCATGTTATATGATCATTGTATTTTAGAACGGGTAAAGGCTAGTTTTTTAAATATATCAGTTTATATATTATATATGTTTTCTTTCCCGTATTTATTTAATATATTAACGGCTCAATTAAACCTATTATATATATACCTATAAAAATATTATTATTAAAGAAAACACATTATTATTGTGAAGTTGTAATTATTCAGAACAATGGTCTATGACATTTTTTTAAATACAAATTAAATGTATTTTAAGTATAAAGAAGATGGCTTTCAAATAATGGAACGATAGATTTATCAATTTTAAAAGTGTAACATATAAGTTCGAAAATTTATCATCGATGCACTGTGTTGGTGTAGCATAATCGGTTAATGCATTTCCCCCGGATTAGAAGAGATTCAGATTCGAATTCCGGTAGCAACAGCAATATTTTCATTAGAATTGATTATATGTCTTTCTAATTAATACATTTAATTTGTATTTAAAATAATATAATTGTTAGAATTTTTTACAAAATCGTGTTAAGGTTTAAGTCTTAAGTACTTCATTATTAATCTATATCTTTGCTTCGGGCCCTAAATTGTGTAACAAAAAATAGTCTGGCCACTTGCATTTCGATGTATTCAATATATAATTTGAAGTCAATAAAACATTTCAATTAATCTAAATAATCGCATACATTACATTTTTTTAAAATACTTATATCTGACATAATTGACATGCACATATTTCTTCAACATTTTCGATTCGTAATTTAGTCAAGTACCACCTACATTGTGGACTAGGTGTGTTACACCCTGTATCTATATATGCATCTTAACCAGTTATTAAAACAGTGGGCACCTAAGGAGTATACTAATATATCGTAATATAAAATAATTATCAATTTTGACGTGCTCAGATTTAATATTGTAGTATTAGAACCGATGTTTTGCCGTTGTGATAAAAAAATTGACATTTGATCATATTTTTAACAATATTATTATTTTATAAAATGTCAGATTATTATGAACACACTTTTAACAACTTTTTCTTTAATAATTTGGACTGTATGGTGTGGAAAAATAAGTATTTATAGTAGGCACGACAAAATTATATAATTACACAAATGTTTTTATTATTTTTAAATCATTTTTGTGCGCTTCGCTCATATGTCTACACAAATTATCTCTATGAAACGCATAGCTGAGAGATATAATTATTGATGAGATCATTTTTATCTAAGCTAATAAAACTTTGTTATTCTTCTAATATGTCACGAGAACCGTCTCAGTAATAAATAATTAATATGTTAATACTAATTAAATGTATTAATTATATATAAAATTAATTTTATCGAAAAATATTGCTGTTGTGCTACCGGGATTCGAATTGAATTTTGATTTTATATGTATATCTTTATAATTAATACACTATACTTATCTGAACTTGGTAGTCATGTATGTATATATATATATATATATATATATATAAATACAATGTATTAATGTAATGATCCACTCATTTTATTTTTGGTTCGAATTTTTAAAAAATCGGCTATCAAAGAATTAAATTCTTTAATAGAAAAAATTCAAAAGTGTATTTTATATCAAAATACATATATCCTAGATAGACGAACAAATTAAAATCAGTCTGTGGCATCCAGCGATGTTTATGATAAATCGTTACTGTGCGGTCTGAGTGTTAGTATGTGTGTGTGTGTGTACGTGGGAACGCGACATGGGAAGTAATAGGTGTGTATATGTGCGTGTGCTAAGAATGTCATATAAATGAGCCGCTCCTGTCAGAACGTACTTTTACTGCTCATTAAATAGTTACAGTTACGAATGCAGTATGCATGATGAAATCAAAATATCGACCATCGAAGTCACTATCATTCAGTGACAGCTTTGATGGATTGATCAAGATGCCCGAAACAAAAGTATCAATGCAAAATATGTACTCCCAGCTATCTTAGAGTACACACGTATATGGAGGCCAAAAAGTATTTCAAAGACTTCCGAAAGCTAACCTTTAAAGATGTACCTGAAAACAGACTAAGACGTAATATAAGACATAAGACTTCGAAGCATGCTGCAGATGCGTGAAGAAATAGAAGATAAAAATTCTTCAATTGGTCACTGGGATTATTTGTAATATGGCGAAAAATCACCGATGCACTGGTAAAAAATATTAAAAATGATAATAGATATAAAAAACAACTGTCGAAACTTTTACATGAAACAATTTCTGTAGAGATTGCGCAAAAATTGACGACTTTATTTATATATCTAGGTGTTCTCATTTCAAAACGTGGAGGATATGAAGCAGAAATCCGAAAAATAATTGCAATATCAAAATCAGTGGTACTGAATGGAAATACGGACATTAAGAAAAAAGTACAGGAACATGTTGGACGCCTTCGAGATGTGGTGCTGGAGGTGAACGCTGCGTGAGATATGCGTAGAATTACCGCAAAAACTTTCGACAACGTGCATAAAAACGATCTTGAAAAATGATACTTTGGACGTGTTATGAGGGTCTCAAGAAGAGCAAAAGTGAGCTCCTACAAGATGCACATGTTACAGTGAATGTGTATTATCAGTGAAGTTATATTTTCACTGGCGTTTTAGTAAAATTGTATCCAAACAGTACTACAATTAAAAATACAAGCATAGACAAAAACAAAAATATTAATATAAGATAGATGAGTAACTAATTAGGAACTACTGTGAAAACAAATTTAAAGGGTAACTATTTGCAAGAAGAATTTGGTTATTTATAATGTTTAATTTATAATTTATATAATATGTTGCCACAAAGTTATTTTACAAATATAGAATTTTTAATAACGAAAATATAATTTAACTGATAGGCGCTAGTGAAATTATACGCTGCTCTAAACTGTCAATTTAACAGTTATGCAACGTATATTTGCATGTTTTTATTTTCATTTAAAATACGTATTTATGTCAATTAAAATACGAAAAAAAGTGTTTTTTTTTGATAAAATTTGTATTTATATATTTTCGAACCATTACGTACGAAATGCAATTTTACCGATATGCTTTAAAATAAATGTTATGTAGTTAATAAATTATACCAGACCGCCTGTTTGTGAACAAATATAGTTTAACTGATGTTGAGCAGTGAAATTTTATATCAGAACACATTCTTATTGTGAAGTTGTAATTATTCAGAACACAGGTATGTGATATTTTAAATATGAACTAAATATATTAATTAGAAAGATATACATATAAAATCAATTTTATCGGAAAATATTGTTGTTGCGCCACCGGGATTCGAACCTGGATCATGGATATCGTCGCTGTAGCATAGTTGGATAATACACCTTCCCCAGTTTGGAAAGAGATCCAGGTTCGAATCCCGATGGTGCAACAACATTTTTTTTCGATATATTGTATATCTTTGTATTTAATTCATATTTAAATTTTTTTTTTTTTTATAAAATATGTACCTTTCTTAATTCAAAATAATTTATAACACGTACATAATTTATAACAAAATTGTAATTTTATTATTCCTCCTCCCCGCTGCTGTATTCTAATGAAACCTTTTTTTACTTCGGGTTGACTCAAAATCACCACTATCATCAGATTCATATCCAGCATCCAAAAATATTCATTTTCTTTTAACATGAAACAAAAAATACTTAGAAAACACCATAAAAAAAAAAAAAAATTTTTACTGGCGCTCATATCGTCACCAAATTGTGTACGACTTTATGACACAATTTTCTAATTATAAGGCCGACATCTACCGAGATTTTCGTTTAACATGATAAAATATATCAGTCCCCGTGGCTTCTTGTTAACCGATTTCCACTGTTCACATTAATTTTAACATCCATAACTACAGGGTGAATATAATGTTCCAAGCCGATGTTGTTTCATTAATCAAAATGTCAAGCGTAGCTCGAGCTGTGTGTGAGATGGCACCGTCCTGTTGAAACCACGTATGTTGCAGAACCAATCGACCCAATTTGGCCACCAATAAGTTTTTACAGCATTGCCTCTTGCATCGTGAAAGAAATAGGGCCCAATGATTTCGCTGGCCTACATAGTGTACCATAGAGTAACTCTGCATGGGTGTATCAATTGAGGATTTTCAGTACCCCAATAACGACTGTTTCGTTTATTAACGATACCCGACAAGTCGAAGATGATTTTTTTCCAAAAGTCGGGTTGTGTAATAACTTCAACACGTTTTTGAGACATTAGATACTTTTTAATAAATTGTAATTAATTGTTATTTACGATTATCAAATACTAACTGACAAATGTTTGCCAAAGCAAAATGGGGGCTAAATAAAATCGGCCTGGAACATAATATTCACCCTATGCATAGCAAATAAATCTCCATAAATACTACAGAAATAAGGAGAATAATAATTTATTGAAATGAGAAGAAAATATCCGAATAATCATGCATTATATATTCTGTGTGAGATCCGGCCGCGTATCTCGCTTTATAATTTCATAAAAGAACTCTGGTAAAAGGTTCGTTCCTCTTTAAATAAGACATCAGATGTGATTCTGTTTGTTCTGAGTTCCTGTGAAGCTCGGAGAAACGTCTGGAGCCGGTTGTGTGTGCACAGTGATAAGGAATTCATGATACCGACTACGTTATCAGCGCTCCTCTCCGGCCGATGGTTTACCTAGTGCGGTATCTCGAGACTTGTTTTTACCGTTGTCGCCGTGTATAATTTATAATTTCTTCGCAGCGCGACGTCAAATAAGCTGGAAAAATTATCAACGTAAATTATAACGTCTCTACAATATCCAAGATATAAAATAAGTGATAGCCCACGGGCGCTCTTCCATTTTGTACCTATAATTATATTCGTACTATATTTTAAACCCGTCACAGAACTGGCGTCAAAAATATACATAGGACAGTTGTTAGCATGGCAGAGAACATCAGTTGCAAACATCTTTCTTGCGTGTGACGATTTAACGTTCTTTCAACATGTTTCGTTACTTTATTGAACTCGCCATTTTTGCTGTCTTCCCTATCTAAGCGTCGCTTTTTCTAAACTGGATCGTCTTCTATGTTAACATTTTTAATGTCATGAGCGCTTTAGCATGCCAAACTTTGTACATTACTCCAAGCTATAAGCGTATTAACGCGCACTTTTAGGCCTTGCAAACATTCAAGAATTAAATTCATATTTTTAAATCATTTAGCCATCTGTGGACAACAGGTCCCAGCTTTTGATAGATAAGTCAAGACCCTTAAAGCCTAGTCTTGCCCTATATGGTGTATTTCTTTTCAAATAGAGTTGGCAGTTAAAAGGTTAATATTAGATGAGACGTAAGGATTAGAAGGAATAGGTGATCGGATCCCCCAGAACGATGACCTATTAAGAAATGAAAGGAGTCTCGGACATTTTCGGGTATTTATTAAGGTGTGGGTCTCCCGCTGGGGGTTGCTGGGATGGGCGATACCTGGAAGAGCAGTGGCTAGAGAGACCTAACGGAGCATTCAATTATCTCTCCCTTGCACTTTTGCGACCTGGACGAGGTGAATTTCTGCCGGACTATGACAGAGTTCTGCGACCGAAACACATAAATGTGACGTCTACCCTCCCCTTTTGGGGGTGTGTGATTTCTATAGCTTCTTTCTGGCTGCCTTCTGAAATTAATGTGACAACAAATCTCTCATATTGTACAGGTATGGTTCTGGCACGACGATACCGGAGCCAACCTATGATGGTGTTATGATGATATGACTAAATGTAATAAAAAAAATATATGTAATTATGACGAATCGAAACGAGGGTAAACAACTCTCAAAACGATTCGGGATTGAGTGTAAATAAATTTTTAAAAAAAAAATCCTGCCTGAAATTGAACAAGTAGTTAATTGCCATACATAGCAAAGCTTTCGAACTTTATCAACGTAAATCCACATTAATTTAAATCACCTTACTGCAGAAACGCAATATTTCAAATTTTTCAAAAATTTGATAATCGATTTTTTTTAAAACATTATGGTTTCATGTTAAACGATTTCAATCTGTCTTTCTATGTGATATACGGGAAAATTGATACATCTAATTGAAGACAAGTATCAATTCCCTTGGAATGTGACCTGTTTGTTCTGAACATACGTCATTCTCGAAATAGTATAAACAAAGAAGAATATTGGGAGAAATTTGAAAATTGGAATATTGCAATACTGCTGTACTGTGTGTTATTAAAATTAATAACTAATATTTTATATAGTTAGGTATTAATTATTTAATAACGATCGGTTTTCAAAGTTAAAAGGTTTAATTATTTTTCTTGATGTTTCATAAGATGTTGGTTATTAAAGAACGTTTGTGGTATTTAATTAGTATGGAATAAGATCCAGTTTAGAAAAAGCGATTCCTAAAGACCTAGGACGGATTTTTAGCACTAAATTTTAAATAATATTGTTACGTACATACGTGCACTGCATACAAGCAAGAAAGCTATGCATTATTAAGGATTCTGGACAGTAAAAATAAATTTTTATCTTATGAAAAGACCCCATAAAATTCTAGCCGTTATTACCCAGATTAACGTAACCACACATGGCTATATTTTTATCCAGCCATCAAAAGTATGAAAAATTGCGACTCGTATGTATTCAACTTCATTGACATTCGTCTCCGCATTTTGCTAGAATGCACGCGTCGGTCGCGTCTTAACTAGTTCAATCCCTATTAGAAACATACTAAACTATATATTTTTTTTCTTATTCAACCTATTGGGCGTGTTTAAGTCTGCTAAAATTTACCTTTTATTAAAAATAATTTGTGCATAATTCGAAAGGGATCAACCCATACTGAAAACTCCGAGTAAAAACACTTTTACATATTTTCTTTGCTAACTAAACTCTTTTACACGGTGTATTTCAACCGACAATTTGTTATCTGTCAATCTGCGAAGTCTGAGAAAAGTGTAATAAATACATTTCTAAGTTGATTATTACTTTGATCAGTATGTACAGACATATATTTTAATTAATAGTATCAAATCAATCCACAAGAGCAAACAAGCTTAAAATAGTTCCAAGAATGAAAACTAGTTTTGGTCAAAGATTATTTACCTTTCATGCTCCCAGAATACATAATCAAATTGAAAATAAAATTAGAAATTTAACTGATATTAGGACTTTTAAAAGAGATATTTCAAATTGGTTGCAATTAGGAATAGCAGATACAGAGAGTAAATTTTTTTATATAATAAAATAATTTGTATAACTACTTTTGTGTGTTTTGATCTTGTATATTTCCATCCACCTTATATCTGCTTATATTATTGGTATTACTATTATTATTTTTTATATGTATATATATATATATATATATTTTTTTTTCTTCTCTCTTTTTTATTCACTTTTTTTTTAAATATTTTTATATATATATTAGTTTATCAATTTGCCATAAAACAGGCTTGCCTAGTTGGGCAATGTATTTAAATGTGTACAAATATGTAAATATGTAAATGTACAAATAAATAAATAAATACAAAAAAAAAAAAAAATTCATTGACGAAAGAGCCAAAAGAAAAATAAATGTTGCTGATGTTATAATACATTTCAATCGCGTTTTCAGAGAAATCGTAGATATTATTTTAAGAAAATTTAGAGAACGGTATGAAGCAAAAAAATAACTTACCTTTTTTGAATTAATGAATTCTAAATTATTTTCTACATTTAAGAATTATTAATTTCCTAATATTTTCCAATTTAATAATATTGAGTTTACATAACGTGACCGGACATTTAATCCACTGGGTACGCTAAATTTTGTACGACACTTTAACTAAGTATCCGTTTATAAAAAACGGATACTTAGTTTGGAAGTTAACATTAAAAGTGCATTTGCGTTTAGGAATTATTCAAATGAAGGGTTCACGTACGAGAAATTGAAAATGACTACAATAATAAAGGTCGATAAAAAAAAAGAGAATCAAGAAAAGAGAGTCAAGAAAATGTGCGAGCTGCCTACTGTAGCTGTAACGCAGACTTCTGACCAACTTACATATATGTGAGATGTATCGCGCATGCCGTTATCGCCGCGCTACTAGGCGCTACCGTCGGGTTTTTTAATTTTTCACACCGGTAAAATTCGACGTCCCGATGGTGTGCTTGGGGACAACAGTATAGGCTACCTAAAAACGGGACGTATGGTCACGATAAGTATACACCACAGATAGCGTAATATAATGATAGATGATTATGCAAATTAAATTTTAAAATAATTTCTTGATAATAAGGTAAACTTACGATTTAAAAAACACCAAAATGACAAAAAAATCGACCCCTTTGAGCTTCGCAAAGAGACAACACATATTAAATTAATACTGTGCTAAATATTTCAATATCTAGTTTATATTGATAAAAATCTTGAATTTCTATTTTAAAACACCCCGTGGTGTAGAAGGGTTAAAGGAACACCGAGCAAAAGGATGTTGCGTACATATGCAAATGCCCTTATTCACGTGGGTCCGCAGTTACTTGCTAATATATTCCCATCTTCAGGTACACTTACTTCACAGCTCCGGTAATACATTTGTAGTGCTTTATAATGATGTTGACACGAAAGATTTACATTCGTAAGGGGTTAAACTCCATTTTTGTTTCTGTAAAGAAAAACCAGCTTAACTATCACTGGTGATCACAGTCCTCTCACGTTATCACTGTTCTTATTGTATTCGATGTATCTTCCATATCCGATATATTGTAACATTTCAAAAAGCGCTGCTTTACCGGTCGGGGGCAGAACTTCGGCACGGGCCGTGGCGTGTGGAACGAGCGAAAAATGGAAAAGGATTATCGCAACAAGGCATTTTTAGACGCGGTGAATTCGGAAGATATCTGAACCCCGACTCACCCGCATCAAGGAAGGATCACCTGCTGAGACTCGAGTGGAAATTACCGGCGGGCAACCGTGTGAACGAGTCGAAGCCTTCCAACTTCGCCTGATATAATATGGCGGCGCGCCTTTGATGTAAATCAGAGGCGAGATGAAATTTTGGTCATGAGAACGGCCGCCACCACAACCCTTATATCAGTGAAATCGAAAACCCCTTAAAGCGTCTCCCCGTCACTCAGAAGTGGCGAACAATGTTCGAAAGAACTATTAGTTATAGAAGATCTGAAACTCTCTAGCGTGCTTACAATGTCGGGTGTCTCGTGTTTAATGTAATTAAAGTGTAAATAATATGCTGAATCTGAATCTTCCTCGTTTCATCACTCCAGTCGTTCACTCTTCCGACTTTTCAATGTCTTCGAGATCATCTCTTTTTTTTACATTTACATTTGTCTCTTCTTCTTTTATTGACTGAAAATTGCGATACAATATTTTTTTGTTTCTTCAGCGCTGTCATCTTTTCGGCGTGCTCTCATTTAGTATTGTTGTCTGCTTTGTCTCATTTTGATTTTATTTTAGTTGGTTTTACACCACAATTCAGCGGTATCATCAGCAGAGCCGTGCCTTCCGTAAAGGCAAAATGGTATGATGAACGACGGAGCCAAGGACATAAAGGTCGCACGGCTCCGTGAAGTTTAGAAATTTAAAATATAAAAAATTACAATTTCAATTTTATTATTTAGTCCGAATTGATGGTGGTCCCTTTAGGCATAAACTCGGTCAGCAAGACGCCTTTTCGGTCCCAAAACACCGTAGCCATCACTTTCCCTGCGGAAAGCGTCTGCTTAAACTTTTTCGGCCTAGGCGATTCAGGATGGCGCCATTGTTTGGACTGTTCTTTTGTTTCTGGAGTGACGTAGTGACACCACGTTTCATCTCCCGTAATAATGGAGTCCAAGAATTCTTCGGTATTCTCGGCGCATTCTCGAAGAAACCCCTCGGCACACTTGACACGATTGTCTTTGTGGGTTTCTGAAAGCATGTGTGGGACCCACCGCGCGCACACCTTGCGATAACCAAGTTTATCGGTCAAAATGTTGTCGATGGTTTTTTCACAAACCTCAGGAACCTGGACAGCAAGCTCCCGAAGCGTTACTCTCCGATCTTCGAGGAGAATGCGCTCAATCTTCGCCACGACTTCGTCCGACACCGATGGCCTCCCACTCCTTTGCTCGTCGTGGACGTCTGTTAGTTTATTTTGACTGGCGGACTACTATGCTTCATGGGCTGTAACTCAGGGTCCTAACATCTCTCTCTAGCAGTACATTTCGAAGGCGTCCATTATACTCTGTAACTATTGCGGACTATCCAGCATCGGCGCCGGATTTTTCTCCGCCCCAGTAAATAAAGTGAAGGTGATGTTTTCAATTTTTGTAAAACCATCGCCATAAATTGGCAGCGCCTGAAATCTACGTGCCACACACATCAAGAGCGGTATTTTGTAACTTACCCAAGGGTGGCTTTTTGCCAAAAGACGTTCTGGACACCAGTGTTGACTACAAAGTACTACTTTATTAGGAAATAACTATAATGATATTTATTTGATTTATTTTTATTACACATATTATCATTTTGTTTTTCAATACTTTTCGACCGCCCCCTTGATTCGGTCGCGAACAGCAGGGCGCCTGCTCCGCCTGTGCGTAACGCCGGCGCTGGGACTATCCAAGTATTTGCCGCTTACATAAAGACTGAAAAGATAACAATGTATTCTTGTGAAATGCCTCTGTCTTTCCATATTCTCGTTAATCGGTTCATAGCAGCTTTACGTACTACAATTAATATTACTGGCCTTAAATAATATATCATTTCATAATCATGATTAGCCCATGTCAATCCAATGCTGGATTAAGGCTTCATTTAATATTCACCAGTTTTCTCAGTCTCGTGGTCTGCGCATCCAGCTGCTCCAGCTACCCGCCTTACACTGTCAGACCATCAGGCTGATGTGCGACCCACACTACTTTGTTTATGTTCGAGGTCTCCACACTTCAACACTGTTTCGCCCCTAGCGATTGCCCATTTTTCGGCAGAGGTGCCCATTGTTATTTCAGTCTAATAAGTATTTAATTTTAGTTATTTGGAGAATCATTTCGTTCCTTGTGTGATCGCTCAGGGAAATACCGAGTGTTACTCTTTACATGACTCGCTGGGCTACTCGCATCACTTGTCCAAGTTTCGGGAGGAAGCAATGACTTTATTTTTGGACCTTTATATTTGTAAACATGAACTTACCAATAAAAAAGGACTTGAAGTGTGGATCTATAGAAGAATGCTCAAAATAAGCTGGATGGATAAAATTAAGAAAAAATACAGCATGGTTCGGATGAATAAAGAAAAATAAGTATTTAAAACAACAAAAATCCTAAAACTTTAATATCTCGGATATGTGATGAACTTCCAGAAACGTATCAAATCTAGCATCATCTCATAATGCTGGAAAACATTGCTGGAAGCCTTTGGAAGAAGGAGAAGAATGGTTTGATCAGTCTACTGTAGATCTATTCAGAACCAACGTCCGTTGAATGATAAGGAAGGCACGACAAAAAGAAGAAGAAGAATGCTACCCAAGCTAGTTGTATCCGTGTATCAAAATCATTTAATCATACTTAACTTAGTTATTTAGTAGGCGAACAAACCGCGGTAGCTTACCCGCCATTACCACCATTACGAGAGTAATATTTTATAAAATATTTCCCTCGCCGGTTTCACTGGGTACCTACGCGGCCCATATCGTGTACACGTCATTATTCAAAGGACCAATGGCGTGTGTGTACATTTAGTTATGAACCAACTGGTCTGTGACTAACTTGATTATAACGTTCCAATTTTCATTCATTACTGTATGAATGAATGACCAAACATAATTTGTGTGCGCGCGCTAAGCGAGCGCGTGATGCGGCCAACAGGAAAAATATGTTTTTCCCTCTGGCAACGCAGCTCTCATTTCCAACGGGAAAATATGACATTTTAAATGAAAATTTTGTTTTCATACGTATTTCACAAAATTACTGTGTAGTGTTAATATAGCCACACACTACCAAATGAACTAACGCTAATTCCTTGTTTCAATATTTTGATTTTGGTGTCACTCGCGTGATCACTTTATTACCACTTACGCAATCAAATAGCTCCGTGGCTTTTTTTTAATATATGACTCGATTAGAACGAAAATTTAAACGCTGACAATATAATATGCATTCATGTAAAAAAAATACGTCTTATTTAGACAAAGATTTAATTTTCAAACAGTAAATACTTTTACTGTTACATACATTGTAGGTAACAGTAACATACTTCGGCTCGATAACAAGTTGAATTTCGTCGACATTCTTCGTTTCGGGAGAATACCTGAATTGAAAAAATATTTGTACGTAAATTATACTTAGTTTTTTTATGTTATATTAAAAATGTACTGCTATATTTTTTTAAATATCACAGACCTATGTTTTGAATAAGTACATCTTCACAATAAGAATGTGTTCTCATAATAATAAAGTTGTATCGATGTGTCCAAAAATTTTATAAAAATGAATCGATAATTCTGGTGTCTGCTATCAGATTACTCAAAGGTATTTGAGATTGCGTAAAAATAAGGTAGATGGCTCTTTCAAATAATGGAACGATTAAATGTATTAATATCAAAAAGGTAACATATAGGTTCGAAAATTTGTCGCTAAAAATATCGTCGCTGTAGCATAGTTGGATAATGCACCTTCCTCGGTTTGGAAAGAGATCCAAGTTCGAATCCCGTTGGCGCAACAACAATATTTTTTGATAAAATTGTTTTTATATGTATATTTTTCTAATTAATAATTTTTGTTCTTATGCAAAAGCCCACAAGGGCGTTGATGGAAATAAATAAATAAATGTGTCATAAACTATCGGATTTATATTTCCACGAAGAATGTATCTAGAATGTCCCTCGTCCCGCAACTAATGTTCCAAACCACTCTCCTATATGTACACTTTATTTCATGTCTATTCATTTACTGGTCTGTGAATATAGCAATGTATATAATAATACAATCTAAAAATGATGTATCATGTAGCTTTGTGCTATGAAAATTAACTTTTCTTATACTTGGTAATTCGCTTCATTAATAATTAAGAAATTAAAATAATTGACATAAATAATATGTATTTTTAATACTGAAATGTGTTTACTAGTCTTATAAATAAAAATTTTAAGTACTCTAATGTATCTTATATCATTAAAATATTCAATGCATTACTTATATAAAATACGTATACAAATTTCAGTTTAAATTTTGTAATAATAATTCTCAATGTAGAAATGTACAAATAATACTGATGGCGATGCTTTTTTTTCTGTTCATTTTATTTTGTATTCATTGAGTATTTTCGTGATAATACTGGATTACACTGACTATCTGATACATCCTGTTTCTTCATTCATCACATCCTTGGGCTATTTTCGCTAACAACCACAAACGGGAGTATCCTTCTTAACCTATCAAACGTCCTTAGATTATTTGCGGCTAAAACGATCCATTTGTATTTTTTTTTTAAATGCAAAAACTCTATTCGTCGTGTGTAAATAAAGCAACATAGTAAAAATGCTCCACAAATTTTTATTAAAAACACATGTGCAAGTAGAACATTTTTACTACATTGCAAAAACTACTTTTCATCAAAGAATTTATTTTGAATACACAATTTCACTGCACAAAAAGAACCGACCATATTCCTATCGCTCTAAATGATGTTATACGAGTATCATCACATTTTCTACTCGGCATGTTATGATTTCTTAACTGAAAACTGAACGCAATGAATTCCAGGCGAATCAAAATGAACCGTATCCAATTTTGAACGAACAAGAAAGCATTAAACATTTGAGGGTCGTGTGTCCAATTGACGATTCCTTTCTTACCGACAGAGCGGAAATGTGGTGGATATACATAAAACATTTAGCCGAAATCCGCATTTTATGTTTATCGGAAGATATTTATAAACTTGCGAGCTTTTAGAGGTGCAAAAAAAATTACAAAAGATATATTTTGTGAATCCAAAAAATGTGCTATTTTTTCTCGATGTGTAAACTCGCGACCCCACCAGATCTAAAAAATTTCATAAAAATATTTGGCAAACAATTGACCAATGAAATAAGGCGTACTCATCACAATGGTGGTCACATGAACGGTTCAGTCCCATGAATGACAAACTTAGACATTAACATGTTCTACTACATATTACTACACTACCGAGGAATACAAATTAAGGTTTATTCCACCTCTCGGGCCACACTGTACTCACTGTACTTTGCGATGATCGACTCGGTTATCGGCTATGGAGTGAGTAGCTATGGACTAACCCATAAAACGTATACTGATAAAATTAAACAGTTACAATTAGGATTTTTAAAACTTATAGTAGATAACAGAACAAAGTGTTTGTATAAAGATGATTATTTACAATATGCAAAATCTTACCACATATAATATAATTTTATAAGAAATGAAAAATAATTTAAATATGAATACTGACCCTCGCCATAGCTATTCTACCAGATCCTCGGGACGAACCATGAGAGTACCGATCGCGAACAATGTGTGAGAGAATGTGTTGTACCACGAATTTAACCCTTCCCAAACCATGCAGTAACACAGGTCTACCATCATAATTTAACCTGTAATATTTCGGTAAATACATGCAACATTAAATTCATATTTTAGATAATTCTAAAAAAAATATTAACGCTCAGGGATGACTAGTGAAAAACTAATTATGAAAAGAGAATCGTACAACAACAATTATTTTTTCCATTCAATCCGTTGTAAAATTAATACGTTAGTAAAAATACAATTAGTGATATAAAAAACAGAAATAATAACACACCATTTTAACAGTGAAAAAAACAACAAACATACAAATATAATTGTCTCTTTCTCACTAATTAAATGAAGAGAGATAAGAAGGAAGAACACATTGTAGGCGACTTAATGAATGCTCTAAATTATGTTATTAATCATTTTTAAAAATTGAATGATCAATATTTAGAGTAAATTCGTGCCACTAAAGGCATTAAAGTTAATAAAAACATTTTTTCTAACTGTTATTTACGGTAACACAAGTTGGCAGCATGGCTGTGTTTAGGTATTTTATATCATGGTATGTTAAAGGTTAATAAAATCAGTAAAGAATTCCTAAGCATTATGGAAAATATAGAGAAATCAGTGAACGCACTAAAATATAAAGTCAAACATATTCTTATCTAATTACTTGATTTCTCTATTGTATTACATTCTTAAAACAAATTTGTTGCTGATAAAATTTTAGTTTACTTTTACTATGTTACTTACTTAATTACTATAAAAATTATGTTTCTTTGTGCGTACTTTAACTTTAATTTACTAATTGAATGGTAATCCTTTCCGTAAAACTGATATGCATTTCGGCAAAAAATATAAATTGTTATCTAATATGTATGAGATAATAGTTATTTGTAAATAATTCAATCTTTTCATTATTGTGATGTTTAACTATTTATTAAATATTAGTATTAAAATTTGAGGTTAAAAATGTGTGAATAATCAAAAATATAAATCAACTCGTTTAATTCTAACATCAAAAGAACAATTAGTATTATATTCTTCTACTTCCATATTTAAGAACTTCCTTCTTCTCGCCATGCGGATACCATGCAGAAGTTGTTTGTAGGTATCTTGCTTATTATTGGATGCATGTATTTTTGTCTAGGCTTTTCTCCCTGTCTTCTTCCCTCAATTATACACATAACTAGCTGACGTTGCCCGGGCTTTACGCAGAGTGAATAGGCTTCATTTAAGGGGATGGAAATAGTTTTTTTTTCGAAATAAGATGTAGACAGTAATTATGAACGTCAATTAAATGAAATAAAATTCTGCTTTAAGGGGTGGAAAAGGGGGTTAGGGGTACTTTTTAAAAATCTGATGTAGACAATGACCTTTCTCTTGTTTTTAAGGTCAAGTGTGCAAAATTTCATCAAGCTCGGAATAAAACTGTAAATTTGTATGAAAAAACAAACACACCCACCTCTCACACCACAGACACTCTTTTTTATACAGATTACAGCATTATACACTTACATGACAATTTTACACCGCGGTCTATTCGGTAAACAACTAAGATGGTAGAGAACTCGCTAGCGTGTAATAAGTAGCGGAATTAATATTCGACGCCTCCAACATTTTTGATAAAAGACAGCGTATATAAAATATTTCGTGACGAATTTTACTGGAGAAATCGCTGAATAAATATATTCTTAATTATTATTAAAAATACGTGTTTTCTAACACACTTTATTTGCTACTACAGAAGTATTTCATTGGTGATGACATCATCAACGACTTCATTTCAACCGCCAGAAATTTAAAAAAAAATCCAGAATTTATAACTTCGTAATTACTATTGTATATTATGATCTTTGTACCTATCTACCAACTATGTACTGAAAATTGTACAGGCATAGTGACGATTTTTTAAATTTAATAAAATAAACATCATAAACTATCAAATTTAGTATGTCCGACAATGTATAACGCTGAAAGATCGTCGGTAGTAATAATTTTTTTTTTTGATCTAGCGACATCAAGGTTGATGAGGCCTGACGATTAGTCTCGAAGACTCTGAACAAAACATTATTAACACCCATGAAAACATGATGAAATTTTATTTTTGTCCTTTTAAAACCATTCAAAAGTACTGTTTTACTATTTAGTCTTCTTCTTCTACAGTTTTGCATCTAGTGTTGAATATAGGCTTTAATATTTGCGCTTTTCACAGCTTTCTGACTCTTTACCAGAATATTTTAACTGCACGCGCTTA
>JAHZML010000057.1:0-25000 GCA_031772225.1 Eubasilissa splendida
GATCATCATACTTCTTCTGTATTGTGTGCTCTTCCATTCAGCAAGAATTCAGTGTTTTCCTTGTCTTAGGGTTGAATTACAAGAAATTAAAATACAACATTTTTTGCAGAAACGTTTTTAAAATTGTGGTTTTAGCTTGGTACTTAGGTTTTATTTTTGTTTATTTTGTTTTTCCTTGTTTGTCTGTGTTCATAACTTTTCTTAATGAATTCAACAATATTTCATTACAATAGACCCTTGACAAAAGTTTGACAGCTTTGAAAAAGCCTTTGCAATCTATTAAACACCGTTCTTTACATTAATCTCTTCTTAAAAGCACCATCTGCTCTGCTTATCCCTTTATCGACTGTCGAGGATGGATGGATTTTAAAATGTTATATTATTCTTGAGTAAAAGAGACCGTTTTTCTATTGTATTTTATAGCCATAATCCAGCAATATGACTGCACCTTACATTACAGAATAATTTTTCTTTTATTTTGTACAATTTCTCCCGTCAGTTGTGGTTCTCAACCGACATTTCACACAAGTCCTCAAATAAAATATTTGATATTTTGTTACAATTATTTACAGATAGTAGTTTTTGTATTTACTGGGGTACTTCACATCATCATAATGAGGCCTTCAACATTTCAGTGGGTGATATCAGGTGATATCAATAAGATAATTTTTATCTTAAAAATAGCAGATATTATTTTTTCCAAAATGTTGAAGGTCTCCGAAAGAAGGTGTGGAAGATAATCCTGATAATTCTACAAACATATTTGAATTATGTATTTATGCGTAGTAACCTTTAGTTGATTATTTGCGTGTACAGTAGAACCCCGATTATTTGAGGTGATATAGATCTAGCCTGCTTAGAATAATCAAAAATACACTAAGAAAAAAACAATAATATTTTATTTCTTTATATATTCTTGTTTCATACTTGTTCCCCATATCCCTGCTGCGATATTTCGCAATTTGAAAAATACATTCAGCTCAGATAATACGGAGACTCCGATAATTGAGGTTCTATTGTACTATATTATCCAATTTTGCCATATCTAACAGTTTTAATCCGACTATATTGAATTTGACAGAATTGTATATTTTATTAGTCACAGACAATATTATTTTTTAATTATATTTTGACTTATTTCTGACGTTTGATAATAAGCTGGATAATTTGACTTCAGTTTCAATAAATGCACTCTACATTTTCATCCTGTTGTATACCATTTTTTAGAGAAATATGGTAAATATAATATAGCTCTGCTTGTTTTCAGAACTGTCAAATACTGTTACTTTATTTTTTATCAGTGCATGAAGCATTGAGTAAGTGCATTATTTCCAGCCTCATGTAATAAACTTTCCGTATTATAAAATCAGTAGACAGTGCGATTTATACTTTCTTGGAGTTAGAATTGCTCAGTGGTCTACATAATCAGCTGCAATAATCTATATAGACACATTAGTATCACATGGTGAATCTGGGCGCTGTATACGTAAATGAGTGCAATGTGCATTTTAATTGGACATATGCATCACGTGAATGTCATCAGCAGCTTTATTAATGATAAAATACATAATCTTTAATTGCCCACACTAACACTCACACTTATCTTTCGTATAGAACAACAAATCATTTAAAAGTTAGTGTGTTTGTTTTTTTTTTATTAAATGATTAAAATATAAAACCTATAATTAAATTATTTATTCTCCGGTGACCGTGAATATAACATTGCTAAATATTAGTGTTGATTGATAACAATTTCAAAGAAGTATGAAATTGTTTTGGATAATTTTAATCAAAAACATGACAATAATACATGTTTTCTGTTACCGCTTAAAAACATGAATTATCACCACAAATACCAAACTGATGTAATAATATTTGATAATGCCCTAATCTGGTGTGGTCAGGAATCTTGATCAAGCTTATATCAGATACACTTTTCCCCGTTTACTTATCGCATTGAATGCAGAAAGAAGGAGCGAGGAAATACAAATATGCTTCTATGCAGTAGTGATGTGCAATTGTCTTTGCTGGTCAAATACTCGCTTGGTTACCTTAAAACATGATAAATTATGATGGCTCGAAATGATAAACACATTGTGCTAGTTACATCAACACTCTTTATGGCTGGTGATGACATCATGCTTTGGTTTGATGTAGTCAACTGAAACACATTAATATTTTTCTACAACGTGTACACATTATACTTCCAACGTGAGCCCATGTGGCATGACTTGTGACCTTTTTATCCAAAGCTGCAGAATTATCAATCTTATTTATCGACTTGTATTTTTAATAACTGCTTATTAAGATTATGCATAACACTATTTTCTTCAATGTTTATTATATTTTGTTTAATCTTATTTCTTCACAATTATTCCAAAGCAAATAATATTTAAACAAATGTCTTATTTTTTTTAAATAACTATTTTATGATTGAGAGCATTCCATTTGTTATGTGGAATCAAAGAAAGTTTGTGATAAAAAAGTGCCAAAAATAGTTTTTTTTTTGTAATGTATACATATATAAGAATACATATATATATATATATACATACATATATTAGTTAAACAATGTGCATATTATATATAATTTTAAAGTGTGCCTTAAAGTAAATATATTCCTTTCCAAAAAGTGCCAATGAATTTATAAAAAATATTAAAAATTATTTTAATGTGTTATGTTATGTTGTTATTTTATGTGTTTATTATTGTTAAAATATTGTTAAATGCGTAATAATACTATATATCATCCAACACATTTATATGTTGTAATATTATTAAAAAATAAGAATATTTTATTTTATGTATTAATTACTTACATATTACGCTATGGTTCCTGTAAAATCCCCATTCAGGCCCGTTTCAAATGCTCAGAAGTGTAATTTTTGATTAAAAATGAATTAAATTTAAAAAATGTCACTAATATCTTGTCAGTGTCATATTGGAAACAGTTTCAGATAGGAGATATTTTATTTACAATATCTACCTGATTGGGGGCTTTGTTTACCATATTGGCCTTAGAGTAGGCCGGTTAAAAAAAAACATTACTCTGTGCAATTTTAATGTCTTCTGATTTTTTAAATCCAGATATATTTAATGGGTTTAACATAAGCTATTTATTATATTTAATATCTTGCGCTTCTTGGGCCAATGCGGTAGATTCACAATAATTACTATTATTATTGTTTGTAAATGGAAATTTTTTATTTCTTTCATTGTTATTTTGTTTAATTTGCAATTCTTGGAATATGTAGACACAGAAGTGCAATAAATTTTTGATTAGCATGTCTGTTTGCAGTTTTATTTTTGTTGACTTTTTTAAAAGGATATCCTTGAATTGATCGACGAATGAGAAAATGGAAGAACCTCTCGCATTGGCCCAAGGAACTCTGTAAAATGTTGATATTTCTAGCACATACGTGATATTAATATAATGTGATCTTGGCCTTAGTTTATATTCCAATTTTAAATTTTAAAAAATCTTCCATTACAAATTTTGATCTTTGATCATATACTTTAAAGACCACTCTCGAGAGTTCATTAAAATGTATGATCAAGTGCACTTTAATAACACAGTCTGTGCAATGGTAATACGTATGCAGTTGCCCACTTTGTCACTTTCAACATATAGTATTTCATCATTTTTTTTATTTTTGTCACTTAATAAGCCTAAAAATGAGGTATTTAGTAAAAATAAATATTTTAGTAAATGGCTACTAATATGGTGAATAGTACATATATATTTTACAGTAGACAAATAATCGCCAGGTCCATAAGTTTTAATGTTTTATTTTAGCCAGGGTAGTAATTAACTGTGACTAATTTCAACATTACTTTGTATCTGCACAGCTAAAGCGGAGTCCTTACCACCACGTAATTTCTCAGCAGGAATAAGCTCTTCTGTCCTAGCATACCACTCCTCATTTCACTTTCATACATCTTCTCATGTACGCTTGTTGATTTAATGGAGCTTCTAACAGAGCTATCTTCCAATATCTGGTTTATATAATCACATCAGGTTTTTTGCAGACGCCCTCCGTTTCCGTTACCTTCAACACTCTTACCATAAAACCATTCCATGAAATTGTAGGCATGTTTCATTTTACACATATTCAATACATTATGTAAATGTATATCTATGTCTTCTTCATTGTGTACTCAATGCTGAGTGTTGCGGTCCCCTAATGGAATTTGATGAACAATACTTCTCCATTCCTCCCGGTCTTGAGGTTTAAACGGGACCCTGTTAACTCCTTTATTTGGTATCTCCATCGGAGACTGTCCTCTTGCTCGATTTCCCTCATGTATATAATCAATCAATATTTTAAAACCAGAGGTGTGCTGCATCTAAAATAGGATTTTTAAATGTCACGGCCTTCGAGAAATATATCTTTTAACACATCAAAGTGTAGCTTCTATTTAACACCAATTTAAAATTAATTAAGATTCCGAACTCTCGGTGAAGATAATCGGCTTAGGATGATGACAGCCATGGACTAGACAACAGATGTTTTTTTTATTAATAAATATACTTAAAGGTTTGTTCACATATTTTGATGAAGAAAATGGGATAATACTTTAAAAGTTTTTTTTTTATTATTTATAAACAGTATTTAATCTATTTTACATAAACTATAAATAATTATATATCTAGATGCACAATAAAACAGTAAAATAACTTATCTATAAATTTAAGGTGCCTAACATGTAAATTTAAATATTGAAGTTGTCCATTTAATGTGATTTTTATCACTGAAATAAAAATAATTAAACTTTATACACTCTTAATTATTACTGGATAAATAAAATAATTCAGTTGTAACATATTGATCTTTATATAAATTACAATATATCTTCGATATTATAAGGCAACTATTATTATTATTTAAAATAATGTTAAATAGAAATATACAATAGTGTATTTATTGTGTATTATGTAATATTAGCAAAAAAATATATCAAATTTGGAGGATAGGAAAATTCAGCTGCCTCTTCTAAACCTTTGTCGTCGATGCTTAAACTCTGCCCCAGAAACCTTTATCAATATCTGTTGCGTGCATACAAGATTCAGACTTATAACTTTACTTAACACCCCTTAAATGTGTATTATGTTTGTATCCCTTTCTATTTACTGTCAATCTTCTCACATAAGGCCAAAATTACTCTTTTTCCTTATTAATATAAATATAACAATATATGTGTGCATTCATTTTACAGCTATGTATTTGTTCATATTGCAATGTTCACAAGAAATGATATTTGTATTTAGAGAAATCTGCTATATCCTAGTTAAGATCCCTAATAAAAGTTCCACGGTATCTGTTCTCTAATCCACACTGTTCTTTCAATTTATATTAGTTTATTTTTTAAGAATGACTTGGAATTAACGGCTCACAGGTTACGTAAATAGTGTTTATCCACAAGTATTTATTTTAAAAAGTATATATCCACTCTGCTCGAAATGATAGAAAAACTGAATGTCAGAAGGTCTAAGTATTTTGGCTTGGGTCGCTTGATTGAGTCTTGGCAGGCTGCCACGACTGATTGCCCCGACACGAGAATAATTAATGGTGCCTTGAACGACATTCAGTACATGGCATTTACTTTCAAAGTCACTTACCTGGCTTCCCCCCGTCTTCAGCGAGAAACAATAACGCGCCAAGGTTTTCTTTCCAAGTAATACAAGTCTATTGATTTTGAACATAAGATTGCTACTGGTCATTACAATTTGTACACATTTTTGATGTTTATAGCTTTAACTTTGTGGTTAGATATGATTATTAATTTTTTATATTAACAAACTTCGTATAAACCATTTTGATTTCGAATCAAAATGAAATCAGTGGTTTCTACAAATATTTATTATTTTTTTAAATCAACAATTTATCTAATCTAAATAATAAATATTGCCGCAAAAGAAAATGGATGCCAGCCTTAAAACATATTCTATGTTAATAACACTTATGTGATAAAATATACACATATGTTATTTTTAGATGTTGTAGGATCTTTTGAGCAGATCAGTTAAGGATAGGACAGCAGCAAGATTTAGGAAAATTGTATAGAAAATAAATTGTCTACGGCTGTTTATTTTTTAAATAAGAGTGGTAAAATAGATAGCTGTCGTTTATGTCAACTGTAGAAGACTTGTTTTGTTCTCTTTAAAATTATATTAGTTTAGTTTTCTCTATGTATGAATTATGTATGTGCACTATGTGATGATTCGTTTGTCTGTCATAAATAACAGATGTGTACACACTTAGGTGGAATTGTTATCTAAATGGTAAAAGCAATGTATTTAATTTTTTCAGAAAAATTGATAATGTATGTGAAGACGAAGACAGCTGATTAATTTTTGTCATTAATTGAAACATTTCTTGTGGGTCGTATATCCAAAAGTATTCAACCTGCATTGGTTCAACTGATGTGACCTGTACATTATGAAATGTACATATAATTAATTTATTAGAACACATTCTTATTGTGAAGTTGTAATTATTCAGAACAGACGGTCTGTGTTATTTTAAATACTAATTAAATGTATTAATTAGAAAGATATACATATAAAATCAATTCTATCGAAAAATATTGTTGTTATGCTACTGGAATTCGAACCTGGATCTCTTTCCAAACCAGAGAAAAAAAGTAACATATAGGTTCGAAAATTTGTCATAAAAAATAGTGTCGCTGTAGCATAGTTTGGGAAGAGATCTAGGTTCGAATCCCGGTAGCACAACAATATTTTTCGATAGAATTGATTTTATATGTATATCTTTCTAATCAATACATTTAATCAGTATTTATTATTAATTTGTAAGAATAAAATTAAAAAAATATAGTTATACAAATTATTATTGAAATTGAGATACTAGAATATTAATTATCATCATGGAAGAACATCCGCAAAAGACCTGGTCGTGTCTTCTATTTCTGATGCCATTACTTGTGTGATACATATTTTCTTATTATTCTCTTTTCATTTATGACACATGACCAAATTAAAAGAGATTTTTACTGTTTTTACTTTAATAGATAAATTGAATAGTAGTTTATTTTTAGAATCCCTTTAGTAACGTGCCTAAATTTTTCTATATTTATTTGTGCCTTAAATTTTGATTACAATTCCCTAGAACTGGTGTCCCGCGGGGAGAAGAATTCAACTTCCATTATCACTGATCTGAAGAACCTGCCCGGCCTGCTTCCAGGAGGAGGAATTTATGACAAGTAATGTCTTATTTCTATTTATTCTGTTTCAAATTTCACAGAAAAGGTTGTATTGAACAAAAGTGGCAGAATTTGTATCAATTTAATATATTTTATTTCACTGCATTATGAAAATGGTAAATATTTTTATTATTTATATCAATATTTCTTAATAAACCGATTTAGTTGTTTTGCAGTGGTTTTCAAACATAAGAAGATTACTTTATTATGCATGAACAAAGAAATTAGCATAAATTGCAGGTATCATAGACATCTCGAAAAATAGAGAAAATTTGATGCCATTTTTGAATTCAAGAACCTGAGTATACCCAGGAATAAGTAAAAGTTTTTAGGCACCAAAATTTGTGTCGGCCGGTGTAATTTATATATTAATAATTAAATTAATAAAATACAATGTTAACAATCACCATAAAGCAACAATGAATTGTGTGTTGTTGACTGATGGCCATAGTTTAAAGAAAGGTATCCCTCATTATGAACAATGTATAAATAAGTTTCACATTTCAGATGGGCTGTGATGGAGTCCTATATGAGCGACCTGGGACTATCAGACAATGAGGAAGAAGTAGGGGAAGAAAATAAATAAATTTTTATATCATAATGTCAAATGTTAGGCGATGGGATTATTAGAATCTTTTCATTCATTTTCAATGCAATTTTATTTTTGTGGAAACAGATTTCCAATTCTTGTTAACTATTGTTATCTCGGTAATAGATTGATTATTGCGTTATTGCATTTCTATTCAGAATTTAGTAATTTTTGTTTAATGGAGCAAATTTTCAGTTGAATCAATAAATAGAAAAATTCTCCTTTTAATTATCGACATTTTTGTATTTTTTAATGACTGAAATTAGATGATTCTTATCAATTCATTTTATTATGTGTAAAGGTATAGCCGGGTAAGGGTAGTTCTGTAATTACTAAAGAATAGTACAAACTATGTGCAACCTGGATTTTTATACAAAAATACTTGCTATAAAATCAATCCATATTCCCGCGATCCAAAAAAAAGAGGGTTGTCATTTTCGTACACGTCTTCATATCAGCCGTCACCCGTCTTCGTATCAGTCGTCACCCAGACACACATTCCTTGACAATGGTAAATCAGCATTTTAATTTAATGTAATGTATATAGTTAATACAATTTTAATATTTATTAAAAAAAAAAAACTAAAAATTCAAATCATTGCACTGTGGTAACAACTCTCTTTTTTCTGTGTCTTTCATAAACCAAATAAAGAAATAGAAAATAAGGACTCTTGGCGAGGTTACACACCGATGGTGCTCACCGCGGCGTACCGTTTCTCATCGGTGTGTAATCTCACTTAAATCTCTTCACGAGAATCACTGGTAATATTTGTAATAAAATATGTATATTAGAAAATTATTATTATATTATAAAGTATTTTTTATGCCAGTTGAATTTTCAAACATTAGTACCGAATATGTATGTATATGTAAATTACAGTTCCCGTGCCTCGTTCCGAGGCAGTAACTCGTATTTTAGAGTAGATCTCATAGAAAGTCACGCAACAGATTGGTAAAATAAAAAAATATTATAAAAAAAATCTGAGCAATTAATTTTGTGCCCTTTACTGAATTTTTAAAATAAAAATGATGAATCAAATAAAGCGTGTGTCGCCGTACAGACTTGTGTTTGATACACATTTTACAAGAGTGGACCACGAGGAGGTATTTACAACACAAAAAATTCCAATATAATACTATAGAGACAAAGTACATTGATGATAAGTATAAATAGTAAGATAATATGATGCATTTCGCTTGCTCCATTTGTACGATTTGATAGAAAGTTGATGTATAAGAATTAATTTTGTCTGCGCTTGGTTGCCAACGATTAACACATTTAATGTAAAACCATTTATCAGTACTGCAGTTGCAAATTCTATTTGCTACATTATCCATATAAAATTGCTGAGCTAGACTCAAAAATGAAATTGACCCAAAACTTTTGTAACCAAATGATTATTATTCAATTCATAATTGAATTTATAATACCTTCAGTCAATTTGTACAATATGAATAGTTAACGTTATTAAAAAAGTATAAGCATAATCCTTATTTTGTTAAAAAAATATACTTAATAATTGTCAAATCTAAACTGTCACTATTTACATAATTTTTTTAATGTGTAAATTAAAATTTTCCTTTTATCTTGTTTTTACAACGCTCGATTAATTGAATATGTAATCTTCACCTGAGATTTTTTGTAGTCAACTGTACGTTAGGTTAATTAACACAACTATTATATTAGCACAGTGTGGTAGCCTTTATTTTCATGCAAGACAGTAACGTTCTGTTGAAACTATAAGATTTCGTCAAATGACGATTTATCTGCCATAAGGCAACAGTTAATAAGGAGAGGAAATTTTCTTTTAATAATATGAAAATGTTTATATGTATTCAAACTGATAAAAGATGACAATGTCTAATCTGTAAATTAAATAAGACAATTTTCATATCATTTTTGAATTGGAGAAGTGAAATGTAGTTTCATTTTTGTTTTTCTAGCGCCGAAAATAAGCATGATTTTTCTTAAATGAAATTTGTTTAAGCCTTCAGTGCTTTTTATCTATCATATCGAGTTTTATTTAATGTTAAGTATTGAGATGATATCATTCAGATGTTTCATGGCGATTGATAAATATCATGGCATTGGTGTTGACCATATTATTGACATATCAGTTTGATGTTTGCTTAGCACTTGTAACAAAATTTAAATGAAAGTGAATATGCTATAAATAATATTTTCTATACTTTGATAATAAATTAAAAAATTGAATAGCGTCAGTCATCCATTGATCTCATATAATCTTGGGATTATTTCAATACATTTTTCTATTATCACTTTTAATTACCAATAACTTTTCAGATAGAAATATTATGCTATTTTATTGATTCAATACTTTTTTGGTACCCATTTTAAAAGGAGGATTCAAATGATGTTATAATTTTAGAAAGCAAATATAATTTGCGATTTTCCAAGAACATACTTTAATGAACAGAAAAGTAAACAGGAAATAATAAAGAATTGTTTGTTGATATTAAAAACTTTTACATTTTCTTACAAACTTACCTGAGATTTGCCCGATGCCGGACAGCGTTACAAATTACATAATGCAGATAATTTGAGATGAATCATTTTAAAATAAATTTTGTTTCCGAGCTGTGCGGGGTTAAATGCGTGTAAAGAAGTTTTTGTGATAGAAGTATGCTTATTAGGGCTTTGAAGAGATTGACGTCGTAAACTGATGGAAACTTCATTAGTTTCATTGTTTTCTCATGGGAAGCTAAAACTCTCAACGGGAATATGCTGCCATGCACCAGAAACTGCAGAGTGCGTTGAATTGAAACATTTAAAAAAATATTTGATGTGGCAAATTTGGTAGCTTCGCCACTTGCTTCACGTGTTTTGGGATTAAATATATGTTTTAAGGGTTTTATATAATTGCTCCCTCTGCAAAAATAACATAAATACATATTTCTAAAACTTTGTCATATCAGAGTTGGTTTTTATTAAATGAGTTGCCAGCATTATTGGGAAAAGTGGATATTGCTGTATAAATCAATAAGAATGCGCGCCATGAATGTTAATAGTACAAATGTTTAATTTTAACATATCTTATTAGGAAACAACCAACTATGCCCCTGCTTTAGAGGGATAATTATTATTTCTCATATCAGGTAATGTGTATTTTAGTAATTTTATTATTTTTTCTGTGTCCTTTTGTTATTTCACCTCATTTGTTGGGCTTAATAAAATGTTTTTTGTTTTAATCTTACCTCTCTTGTTTTGACTTTTGCTTCCTTTCAAACCTGCAAGTATTATTCCAGGTTTCGTACTAGGGTCACACGTCGTTAATGTGAGCAGTCATACATAACAATGGACAGTGCTCACGTTAATGATATGTGCCACTAGTGCGAAACTCGAAATAAGGCTGCCGATCCTTTTTATCAGTACATATTTGCTTACTGCATGCTATCTCTCGCTCGCAAACAACACACGTATCAAGTAAAGGTCAGATAAGATTTTTCACTTTAGCAGGTTATGTATTGTTTTTCTTTTTTCATAACTGTAACAAAGTCAGGTAATCAAATCATACTATAATAATAATTGTACTTTTTATTCAGAGTAAAAAATATATATTTTTGCACACATTTTAATATTTCTAACAATTAATTCAATTCATTTCAAAGTATATGAATGTATGTTATTATGGTCCTAATGTTGATGTCTCCGTGCATTCCAGTGTTCATTAGTAATAAACATGACCATAAACATAATATATTATTATCTGAATGCTTCACTAACTGTCACGTTTAAAATATGCTGACTAAATGTCATGTTTAAAATATGCTGACTGGATGGAAACTATTGTAAATTATTTTCAGTCTTTTAAAGGCTTTTTTTTATCACATACATGGTAAGTTACATATATAATTAACAATATTTTATAAAAGTCTTAATAAAATACATTTGTGTCTAACAATATTATTAGTGAAAAGACAGAACTAGGTCATCGGGGTCTCATTATACTATGTATTTTAAATTCTGAAATAAAAAGCTGTTATAATGCTATTTATGTCCAACACATTTGTGATGCTATAACTAGCCGGTATTCACGGCAATTATCAAGTTCAACTAACATTCCTAGCATTGCTATTCATTTTAAATACTTGTTGCTTGCAGCTGTGAAGAATAATTGCATATTACATAACTACAGTGAATTAAAAAAAAAATGCATAATGAAATATATTCAAACAAAATAACTTCCGGATATGCACCACTTGCAGAGATGCCCCTTACACCACGAATATATGAAACACTCAAACTTTTTAATCTACAAGCCAGATTTAAAAGCAAGAAGACCAGTGACAGCCATGTAGAAGGTGATTCCGAAACCGATGCCCCAGGATAGACCCCTGGCGGGCTGTGGGACGACCCACACGGCGTACACCAGAGTGTGCGCGATCCTGGCTGCGGTGAAAGCCCTGAAGAGGATGGTGGTCATTCCCACTGAAGGGTTGGTTAGAAGGTATAGTCCAGAGACAAACAGGAACACCGGGATGTTCTCCAGGTCATTCTGGTGGGCCCTAAACAAATAAAATTTAGACAGAATTATTTAGAAATAGTGATTTGACCATTGGCAAATTAGATTGTTTTTTATAAAGCCATTATTAACATTCTATTATGTGTACATACAAAAATTGCTTATAAGATGTATGTATCATTGCTGTAAGGGTGCGTTTGTATCGAGACCTCAAGTCTCAAAGCGATGGTAATCATTGTCATCAGCCTGTATCTCTCCACCGCTCGATACAGGCCTCCCAAAAAAGGATCACCAATTCTTTGTCATCAGTCCCTCTCATTCATCTATTGCCCATCTGTCATCGAGCTTGAGGATGGCCAATACTTTTTTTATACCATGATTCTGACGAATTTGTACATTGGGTACTGGATCTTAGAATAGCTTTTTCTAACTTGGGCAAACTTTCAATTTATGTATGGCGTTGACAGTGAGGGTCCATGTCTCGGCTGGGAGCATTCACTGGTTGTAGGATGTCTTCAGAGATTGTGATATAAGATAAGTTCCAGTTTAAAAAATGCTGCCCAAACCATCTGAATGCTTCTCTTTATTTCAATATGAAATCAGGCCCACGTTGAGTGTGTGCAGAAATACATAGGTCAAACGATACAACCATGGAGGGGGACAGGATCAAGATGATAATGGTTAGAATGAATCAATTGGTCATTCTGCTCTATGTACAATTCAATCACTAAATTGGTATAGATACAATACTAAAAACCCAGTGTATGTATTCTGTATACAAAAAAAAGCAGAAATTAATATTAATTGAAGATACATACTTTGGACAGAATATTTTATGATATATTGATTAATTATATACATAAAAGATAATCGATGGTTCAAGGTCAGACTTAACAAGCCCTGCCTCACCCCAGTGCACAGGTAAAATGGCTCGGAGTCAGCGCCTTCCCACTGCACTGAGTTTTCTTGCTGCCTGTGCCACCTGTCAAGTATGTCTACAACCGGTCGGGAAACGTTTCGCTCGCGCAGTTTCGTCTATAATTTGTCATATCTGACATGGTCAAAGACTTTGCTCAAATAGAGAAAGCACACATATATTGTGGTTCTTTGACTTTTGAAATAGTCCACAATTAACTTTACAACAAAGATTGCATTATCAGTAGACAGATTCTTTTTGAATCCCATTTGGTTGTCTCTAATGTTCATGTTTATAGAAATCTGGTCCATAGTGATTCTTTCAAAAAGTCTTAACATAGTGGCTAGCGATATGGGCCTATAGTTTTTGGGAGATATAGATATCCAGTTGTTTCGACTTTAATATTGGTACAATAATAGTTTTCGTCATATTCGCAGGTATGTATAGATGCTCGATCGTGTTACTAAACAGTGTCACCAGGAGCGGGAATAGATACTTTCCTGCATTTCTTACATGCTCAATGCTGAGAAAGTCATGTTCAGGTGATTTATTTTTTATAGCTTTAATCGCACAAGTAACCATTTCACTTGTCACTATGGGTACGACTTATTTTGTTAATCGTTCAGCTGCATGCATAGGGGAATCCTGACCATTGACCTCAGAAAATTCTGATTCTGATAATATTTTTGAAATTTCATATATGTCTGATATTCCATTAATATGACTAGACTAGACGCTTGATTTTTTGGGTTGGTTATTTTTGTTGTACTGTTAACTTTTTAAAGTCTTTGCTTTTATCCATTCGTAGCTAGTCAGTATTTTGCTGACAGTGTTTCAATCTCTTTTTAAATTCCGCCCTAAGTTTCCTTTTCTCTTCGGCAATATGACCGTTACGGGGTTTACCATTCTGAATCCACTTCTTTAGTGGCTCTCTCGACGCTTTGTAACTATCCGCCACATGATCATTCCATCCACAAATACTATGTGTATGTTACTGATACACTAAAAAATAAACTACCTGGGTTTTTACAAAAGAGTACACTTTCTCCCAATTTGGAAGAAATGATAAAAAAGTGGCTTATCGATAATAACATGTCATACTTGTAAGCATGAAATGAATTGTTTAGACTGTGACTGATTAGTTGTTATGCTTTGATTATATTAAATGTAATAAAATGGATTTGAATGTACGTGCAAACAAATGCCTAGCAAGATGTTTTGTGGGTCTAGTTTTAATTACAAAAATAAAAAGAAGATTATTAAAAAAAAGTGATTTTTATGGGAAAAATTAACTCTTTTGTGGATAATTTTTTTCCCAACCAATAAATTGAGTCTTCCATAATTATTTATAATAAAAAATTTGTGTGTATTGAGAAAAAATATATATATCAATTGAACTTTCAGAGAGTGAAAATAAGATATAGTACAAATATTTGATGACAACTGAATATGGTGAGCATCATCAACAACAGTTTGATTCGTTGCGTTTTACATAGTACATAGTGTTCGACAGATTTGAAATTTAATAAATCAATTTTATCTGCAATAATTTTTTGAAATTATGTTTAATATATCACAAATTATCCACGAAACCTTGCACAAGGGATACAGGACACAATGTGGATTGCTTTCTTTATAGTTTTATCAATTGCAAAGACACTGGCCGTGGCTAAGTAGCAGCCATTATGGAAGTCGAAGGCAAACCTTTGTGAAAATGTCTATGATTTGATCTGGCTTCCTTTGTAAATAACATTCTCTGGCCATCAGTTTCTTCAACCATAAATCTGACACTGCTTACACATAAACACATCAGATAGAGCATTTTTCAAAGTCGGTATTTGATATACCTATTAATGATATGACATCCCCATGGCTTGTAAAATAAATACTCAAACCTCAAACTTTATTAATTAATATTAACACTAACCATTCACTGACTAATGCCAACTGTAGGAAGGGTATTAATACCTTTTGTCAAGTTTTTTCTAATTGAAAAAATGTAATTAAACTCCATAATTTCCTTTGGATATCATATTGCATCTGTAGATAAGATGTCAAATTACTATATTAGAGCAATTAAATCGAAATTTTATGTTTTATTTTAACAGAATATATCGCGTAAATTTACGAAAGAATTTTTTCTTTCTTTCTTGAGATGTATTCTGTACAACTGGTCCATAAAAGATAATATTAGCGCTTAAATAAAATGGGAAAAATACAACACAACAAACAAAAGCCATATGTGAGTGGCTATACGCCATCATTTTTGTGAATTATAATACGTATTCATAATATTGGAGTGATGAGAGCATGTTACTGCCCCCATCCACTTGACAATTGACACTTAAGACAAGCACATTATGTTTCTGTCTCTTAGACTGATAAATAAAATGAGTCAAAATAATAATCTGGTTGAAAGAAGTCAAGTTACACACCAAGGTATTAAGGGTGCCTCACATTCATCTTTGTGCAGGGATGTGTAAAAAATGTAGTTTACTGCCAATCTATTATTATACATGCACCTTAGTATTTTTATGACAATATGGAAAGGTAAAAAACCTTTATTTTATATTTAGGGAATCAAAGAACTCTAGTTGAAATGTGATGTTTTATGGGTTCACTAGTAGGTATTTTCGACTATAACTATTGTTTTTAATAGTATATATATCTAGAGAGGACGTCCAATAATAATTGTAAGAAAATCTAATTGAAACATATTCAGCGGTTTGTGAGATATGGCGAATTTGTGAAAATATTTTTTTTTTCTCATTTTTTACCGCATTATGTCGCCAGTTTGCGCGAAGATCACCCGACGGAAATGTGTTAACTATTATTTTTAAATGTTGTGATTTTATCATTTGAAAGCTTTATAATAATCCCTTAAAGATTATTTGTCGAAATTGACAATATTTTTTTTAAATTCTGCATTTAGTATGCGTATGAAGTATTCAGTATAAATAATCGATTTAAAAAAATTCTCCCAAATTAGAAAAAAAAAATGCACAACACGGCATAATAAAATAAAAATAAGTTTACCTTCTAACACGTTCCACATCGTCGTCCACTCGCACCTTCCCCTTGCCTTTACCCAAAGCTGCATCCTCGGGGTTAGCAAAGGCCTGAAATCGTGTCATACATGTTTAAGTCATAGAATACATCTGCGAGATTGTATTATACATTTATTGTACAGCACCGACGCATCTGCGAGAACCGGTCACGGCGCAGGCAGTGGGTTAGCAAAGCCGGAGGCAGCGGGATCGAACCACAAAGTTTTTCATTTTAATTTAGCAAAGACACAATCCAATTTATTTAACGAAATCTCTGGCAGAGATTATTTTAAAGCAGGTTTTTGGCGGCGCTCGTCACTGTAATGATAAATTATTTTAAGAATAAGACTGATTGGATATTTGCCTCGAATTAAGGCAGGATTTTGGATTATTTGAAATCAAAATTTATATTCTAATGGCTGTGGCCGCGCAGCGGCCAACATTAACACTCGCCGTGGCCGCCTAGACTATACTATACGTATATATAATATTTATTTGTAAAGTATCACTCGATAAAGAATATGTATAAACCTCAAAATTATTGCCTGGCCCTGCTTTCGGGCATTTTGTTCATCAGCAATATTAGTGGGTACCCAACGCCTATTTCAACTTCGGACACCGGTTTGTCCACCTTACAGATATTATATTGGTGATGAAACCAAGACCGGATAGCAACAATGACAACGCTAAATGTAATTTTATATACAAGTGGGTACAATGGTCTACAAAATAGGGGATTTTGGAGTAGGTAAATAAAAAATGAAAGCATTTTCTGTGCTTGAAACACACGTTCCAAAACTAAAAAGACTTTATTATGAACACTAACATACTTTCAAAGAAATATAGAAAGATCGATTCATAATACATATATACATTAAACATAAATTATTATGAAATACTGACCATTTTACTGAATCGCATCCTGCCGGTCAGAGGCGACATCGCCAGCATTTTGAGTGCAAGAACGCTGCCATAAAATACATACGTTTTCAATAAAGGATTGTCAAAAGAAATAAGTTCACCAATAGTCGCCATTATCAATTATTTTCCGTGAGAAAACACTAAAATATAACCTGCCCTGTCGGGTCTACGAACTCGAAACACGGAATGCAAACTATCGTAAGAAAATACCGGCCACCGGCAACTAGAGATGGTCATTTATGAATGAACTATTCAGCGTTTTGAATACATTGACTATTCAGTTCTCATTCACCAAGAACCGTTCACCATTTTTTTTTTTATATCATGAAGAACTGACTAGAACAATTCATAATCTGAGTCTCTTTATACTATTGATCCTCATATTTTATATTGTAATGACTATTTACCTTTTTTTAAAAATGTTTATTTAATTAAACCATATATTACATTTGTTTATAGCTCAAATAAAGTATTACTAATATAATATAATGGTTTTAATACACTGTGAGTATTATACTCAGAAAATGTGTATATACGAATTTATATTTAATTTAATTTTTGACGTTAGATGTTGCCACTCATGTTAACTTTGTTTATTAATAACTTTAACTTTGTTTTAGTAATAGTAATAATAATACATTTATTAGGTTCACTTTTTACACGTAATATGTACTTACATCGATAAATAATAATGTCTAACGGTCTGACGTATTACTCTTCCAAATTAATATTCATTATGTATACATTTTCACCTAGTTCATTACTATGAGTATTGCGTAATATTTCAAATATCAGTAGGAAAGTGAGACATATATTTGGGTACCCTGCCTGCTACACTAGTAATTTATTGTATTATAGCAGACAGTGTTCCCCCGGTATAACAGTAAGCAAAGTGCAATAAATATATATATATATATAAACAGTTAATCAAAAGATGCAATTAGGTAATTCAATATACTGTTGTAGCAGTTTTATTTTCAAGTTTGGACCTTTAAAAGTTCTTGGGCGTAATTTCTCCCCATTTCGTGGAGCCAGAACTGCACTTTTCGTGAAAAATATGCAAGACTATAGTTGCAATCTTTCACTTTTGCATTTAGACCGTTGTATATTTTTGGTTCTAGAAATAAATGGAATCTTTGTGCTAAAGTTTTGGCACAAGATAGTGACAGTTAGCCTGTGTCCTTGTTAAGTGAGGGTGCGTAATTTGCTGGTAATATTGTTTATACCGATAAAAGTGTTTTAGTATACCAAGAATATACATATGACGGATGTCTAGGACGTGACATTCTCTGAAGATTGATGTAGCCCTAGGGAACGTTCCTAAATGTTCTTAAATTAAGTCGTATAAAAATATATCAAGAAAAGTATACATGGGAAAAGTATTACTGCATACAACTGTAATAAATAGAATTAAAATTATAATAAATGAAAAATTAAACTCAACCATTAGCTTGAAATTTATGTTCGTGTTTGGATATAAAACTGAAAATTAATGATAAGAATCTATTAAGGTTGGCGGGCTAGCACACAATAGATGGAATTTTTTATGGTACTCGATTCAAATAAGAATAGATCCAAAGAAAGAAAATGACGTATTATGAATTTTAAAAAAATTATATATTTTTGATTTCCAGTCAATAGTCAGTGCCAAAAGTAAATATTAACTTCATGTAATTCTTGCGAATTACATATTAAATAATCAATGTATCGATAAATTGTGTATATCCATATTATTTAATGCCGAACATCTCTAGCGGTCACGTGACGTGTATCTTTCAGTCGTTGAGGTGACCACAATTTTATAATGAATTTTTTTTAAATCATTCGATATTAATAATTTTAAAAGTTATTTCGAAAACTTATAATTATAGCCCAGTTTCAGTTTACAATATATATAAAATATTTGTTTAAATAATGTTATTAATTAATTAGTTTGGTTTGAAAGAGTAAAGAAAGAAGCGCAAAAATATTTCATTTGATTTTTAGCCGTTTTTTACTATCCATATTTTTTTATCAGTAATTATTTTGTAAAATAAAGCCATTGTCTAAAAATTATTATCACACAAGAAGTTTAACTTTCCGCTAAAAGCACGGTTCGACTTTTATGATAATAAATGATGTTATTGTTGCACACAGAGACTAGTGCCATGAAATAAAATATTACATATTTATTATTTAGTTATGAAATGTTATTATTTACTTATAAATAATTATTATTTGTTTTACGCGGCGTGCCGCGGGATTGGGAACACAATAAACCTTTGCCCACCCGCCGGTACGCCGCCACTGTTGTTTAAATTTAGTGTATTTAGTGCCGCGGACAACAGTAGAAATAAACAAATGTCGTAGTCCGCGGCACCCATACAAAATTATCCCGCCAGTGTTACATTTCCTATCAAAAGGCCCTTAGCAGAGCCCGCCACTGGCAAGAAACCCGCTTAACGAACATTCCGAGATAACGAAGTCACAAAAAACGAAATAACTCGAAAGAAAACACTGGCCGGATAATTCTTGTTACGGGATATCACGGGTCGCGATATTTACTACAGAATTCACTACTCGTGATATCCCCAATTGTTAATGTTAATATGATATTTAATTGTTTGTCTCCGGAAAACGACTTCTGCCGCCTGTCAGCCCGCGTCGAAAAATGGCGCGATGTTGCGCTATCCGGCCGACAGGCGGCGCCGAACGCCGTGTCGCTTGGGGCGCGGTTAGGCATGTAAACGCGCCCTGATTGGCACGGTGGGTGGTTTTGGGGTGGCGTGCGCTGGTAACGGCGCACGTCCACTCATCTTGAATAAATAGAAGCGCACCGCAGTATGGAGGTCACTTCTCGTCAAACGTCTCGTCTCTACACAACAAACTACATACTGCGGTGCACTGAATACACCTTTAGCAAGTGTTTCATTTTGCATCCCGCCTCATCCCTTGGAACCTCGCCGTCCAGCAGTCTTCTGCCCCGACCCCTCGGTCCGGTACCGGCTTTCGTATCCGTGTCCACCGACGGTTTGGAGCGAGTGTGAGGATCTCGATTTCGGTCGAGTGAATCCGCTCGTGCCCTAGCGAACTGACTTGAGGCGACCACTTTTTGTTTGGTTGGCAACAGTTATAATTGTCAGTGTTGACCTGCGTGTATGTTACCAGTATAAGTTTTCAAAAGACAAGACTCAAAATAAAAAAAATATTGAGAAATTTTTTAACTTAATTGTTGAAAATTGTAGCACACAGTTTAAAACTAAGGCTCATGACTTAATACAACTGGGAGAACTCTTTGAAGTTTGGTTTGCTATGTGAAATCTGTGCATATACATATGTATGTCATTCAATAATAAAACCAGATACTAGTCCAATATATTAACATTCAAGAATGACAACAAACATCACCAAATGATGGAGATCAAATAACATGTTTCCTGGTATATATATATATATTAAAAGTCTATCAACGCATACAGTTTATGATGTGTTGGTTAAAACACAACGGTGTAATTGATAGATCGTTCGTTCACGTATAGTGCACGGCCTGGTATTACGAAATATTGTAGGGCTGAAAGGACCCCACATTGATCGAGGTTCTAATGTCACTACTGACATTAGAACTGACTATCAATCAAACATTTAAAAACTATTACATTTTGATGAAGTAATAAGCGATTTTGCGAACAAAAAACAAGATAAGTTATAAAAAGTTGTAATAATTTCTGTTTCTGGCCCCGTACCATCGCAATCACCTACAGCCGAAAGGGTACTGGCTTCTTCATGGACCTTTTCAATTTGATTCGTCAACAGTCACGGCCCAAGGTTATTCAGATTTGATAGTATAAAAATAAATACAATCCTTTTGTAATTTGAAAGTATTGTAAATTAATTCGTCTTGTTGCGAGGGGGAGAGCAGGGTGGAGAGGTTATCACATAATAATATGTTTACAGATTATGTATAAACAAAAATAACAATTACGTAATGCACTCACCATCTAATATATTTGTTACAAATTATTAAACACTTACAATATAATACAATATAAAATATTATGTTTTCAGTCTACGTGTATTTGTTCTTTTTCTAAAAAAATTAATTCGAGTTTACAAAAAGTTATAAAAATTAGAATATAAAAACACAGTTATAAAAATCTACAAAACAAAATATGACCCAAAATATAAAAAAATCTAGGAATCTTCGTAATTTATTTTAACTTGTACATATTTAAATATTTGTGCAGCCATCAGACAGTTTTCACATAACATCGCTCTCATAGTTTACAGGGAAGAAAATATTTGAACATCGACTACAATTATTTTTACATGTAAAATATCTGTTATCAATAAAATGAAATAATGCTCAATTAAAATAACAAAACATTTCTGCCCACACATTACAATTGTTATGGGCTATGCTAGAACAGCCCGGAGGTGCATGTAGTGGGAATCTATTATTTTTTAATTAGTTCAAATTAAATTAATATATAATGCATCTCATTTTTTCAAAGGACAGGTATATTGATTGACACGGAAGTTATTTTGTGGCGAAACGTGATTTTTTTAAAAAAATAAACCAAACTTTATATTACACACAATGGTTTCGAGAGTTGCAGTCCCTAGCATCAATTTATACATGTTGATGACGGGGACCACACTTCTCGAAACTAGAGTTGTGATAAAAATAAAAAGCAATATTTGGTTTATTTAAAAAATGCCACGGTACATAAATCGCTTATTTGGCAGTCTACATGCCAGATATGAAAGAGAGAAGGGTGGTGACAGCCATATAGAGGGTTATTCCGTAACCGATGCCCCAGGACAGACCTCTGGCGGGCTGGGGAATGACCCAAATGGCGTACACAAAGGTGTGCACAATCCTGGCCGCGGTGAAGACCCTGAAGAGGAGGGTGGTCACTCCTACTGAAGGGTCGGTGAGGAGATACAGCCCAGCGATGAACAGGAACACCGGGATGTTCTCAAGATCATTCTGATGAGCCCTATGTAGAAAATCAAAATAGAATTCAGTAAATTGTATTATTTAATTTATCCAACTAGCGCACCTTTTTGGTCTAAGTAATGGTAAATTATGTTGGGGCCTCAGTCCCAGAGGACCAAATTATTTTTAAGGTACAAGCACTTTATTCAGTTTTAAACATAGTAAGAATATGTATGAGTAAATGTAGTGAGAATATGATGAGACATGTATGTATTTCTTACATACCTAGGAAAGGAAGGACATTTAATTTAAAACCTGAAAAAAAATTAATATTAGACATTTTTTATTAAATTTTGTTTCATTATTAGGAGAACAAAATTTTCGAACCTATATAGGTTACCTTTTTGATATTCATACATTTAATCGTTCCGTTATTTGAGATTCTGTAAAAATCTCTTTCAAATAATGGAACGATTAAATGTATTAATATCAAAAAGGTAATATATAGGTTCGAAAATTTGTCGCTGTAGCATAGTTGGATAATGCACCTTCCCCGGTTAGGAAAGAGATCCAGGTTCGAATCCCGGTGGCGCAAAAATAATATTTTTCGATAAAATTGATTTTATATGTATATCTTTCTAATTAATATATTTAATTCAAATTTAAAATATCACAGACCGTCTGTTCTGAATAATTACAACTTCACAATAAGAATGTGTTCTCAATCAAGTTGCATAGAATTTTGTTCCATTTTAATCTACGTATCTAATGTAAAGATTTATTTAAAAAAATAAGAATATTGCCCAGGGCTGGATTTATTCTTGAAGATGCAGCCACTGGGCTAATAGATAAATATTGGAGACCTCAAAAAATCAAATTATTAAAATAAATCTAAATATTCGTTTACCTCCTGACGCGTTCTACGTCAGCATCTACTCGCACCTTTGCCTTGCCTGCGTCCTCTGGGTTAGAAAAGGCCTAAAAATATGTCACAGTTTAATTTCATGTAGTGTTATTAATTAATATAATCAGGGCCATCGAGAGGAATTATTGGGATGAGGTTTTTTTCACGGGCCAGAGGTGTTTGATAAGGAGGAGGTTTCTATTCTCAGCCGTCACTCTCAGGATCATTGTTCACATCTGTAATAGATCGTGGGTTCAAAAATTAAATCTACTCTGTAATACAACTCCTAGTTGGCTATTTTATAAATTCAATTAGCTCTGTTATGTTATTTTTATTTATATATTTCTTCTTGAGAAACTTCTTTAGCCACTGTTCAGTAAATTCAATTGGTATTCAAAGCCACTGTCGTAAGGATTTGAAATGAAAATGAATAATTAAGAATACATGTTAAAACGTATTACAGAAAGACTGCTTTCGTTTGAAAAAATCATGTCATTTATATGACATTCAGGCCTATTCTCAAAATTTCAATATTGAAATGAAGGTGATTGTTACACCAACCCTCAAAAATAGACAGTATGTAAATTAACGTCCATGTTATATTTGAATGAGAGAGAGTGAGGGAGATAAACGTACCATAATCTGTCAAAACATAAAAATGGCAACAGGATTGGCCGTGATTCTTCACTACGACGCTGTGGATGAGGAAATCAATAGGTAATTTATGAACAAACCTTTTTCTGTGAACTTTGAATACTGTATTAGTACTTATTTTAACCAAAAACTTATATTTTTAGTCGAAACTCGAGAATGGAAAGACGTCGTTTGCGTGATTTGTGCAACCCGATGGAAATTCCAAATGGGCAATTTTTACAACTATACCGCCTTGATAAGGTACAACTATACCGCACAAATCACGGTCGTTTTTTTCGTAGGCACAGATCACAAGCATACACACTTTCGCGGTCATGAGAGAGACGCGTCCTTGTAAACAGTTGACCTGTGCGTACGGAAGAGATGACGGCACTTTGTTACTAAAAAATGCCAAAATCAAATACACATCTAAATGCATCGTGCGAATGAATTATCTAAGAAAAATAAACAAAAAAATTGTGCAGCTCTATGTGTTGTAAAATGAACAAACAATCCTCGTGTTGCCTAATCAACAAATTACAAAAATAATCCAATTTATTTATGAAGTCCTACTTCCGTACACGGTAGTGTGTGCAACATTACTTAAAGGGGCTTGGATAAAGTACTTATGATTTTAATGTTATTTTTCTATAGAAAATGCATAGCAACTAAGTAAATTTTTTGATAATAATTTTAACTTAATAGTTAATAATGATTCGACAGTACCAACAACAAAATCAGGAACGCCAATTTATGCAGTATTTACAGTCCAGAATGTTTATATCATATTTTAGTTATCATAAACCATATATTTCATTTTTAGATTGTGAAGAAAGAAAAATTGTGAATAAAGAATATTATTGTTTATCAATCTCTTGTTATATTGTGCTTTATCGAAGGAATATTCTGAATTAATTTTTATATTCTGAAGCTAAGAAGTGTCACTTCAATAGTGAGTAAGATCTCAGATGTTTTTTAAACAGAAAGCCTAGTAGAGTTCAGAGGTCAGAATGGACTTCACCATCATTTTACCGCGAGAACACTACCATAAAATAAGAAAGTTTTCATTCAAGTTCGCCATTCTCAGCATTTTCAATTGAAATAAAATGACAATTTATCACGATCCGAGAGCATGACTGAGACTTGACCTTGACCTGTGTGATACCTATATACACACACACACAATCGTATGTATGGTGTAATCATGATCGATGCTTTTGCATTGTAAACAGGTAGTCATGGCTTAACCATTTTCATACTCGGGCTACTGTAACACATACAGCGAAGTAACGATGACATTGCATAAATATTTTTTTTTAAATGTACCACGCCGCGTTTCTGCTTTCATTTGGTAACTGCTGCAC
>JAHZML010000058.1:0-25000 GCA_031772225.1 Eubasilissa splendida
ACACAAGAAACTATTTTTTTAAATTAATTTAAAAATCAGAATTAAAATTTGATGTTAAGTATGTATAAATAAAAAATAGAATTAAAAAAATGTGTATTTCAAGACATTTAATTTTAACACAAAAATTCATCTTATATATGTACTTACACGACAATTTGACACCCCAGTCTATTAGAGGAATGGCAAGATGACAGTGCACTTGCTTGGCATGTGAGAGGTGCCTGATACAGATACAAAAATGTTTTCTAACGCAGTTTGACCCGTGAAATAAACATTACTCTATGTTAAAATCAGATTTCATTAATTAAATAACTATTCTGCCTATTTAACCAATTATTCTAGAAAGATGAACAAAAAATCTTCTCTTTTTTGTTAATGATGTGTTAATTTACCAATTCAACACAAAAATGATATACATAATATATTGTTGGCATGGCGTGTGTGTGAAGAAAAAATTATGCGAAAAATATAGTCAAGAAAACACTCGCGTGCTTTCCCACTTCACCATGCAAACAAATAATATACTGAAACGTTACATGTATATATAATAGATAGATAATCAATAAAACTACAATTAACATCAGAAAATGAATTATTTATAAATAAAAGTAAAAACTGATAATGATCACAAATCAAATATTTAACAGCCGGTTATCTGAGTGCTTCCATGCACACTTAAATACTCATAAATACCGAAATATTTACTTACATATGAACTGATGAAAGCACGTAATCATGTAATTGGTACATTGAAATGTACACATTAGATTTTAATATATTAAATATCTTATATACCTATAATAAGACCGTTCGTTCCTGTAATACCGATATAACCCTCATCCTCAGTAATACTGCATTGACATTAATGCAGCAATTCGCGCCATTACCAACGCGCAGTAACACAGGTTCCACTTAACTTCTGCTGCGACAGTAGGTCGTAGGCGTTGCGCCAGTCGGCAACCCGCAAACGCCGCAGTATACAGTTAACCATCAAACATGATGTATGTTACCGCGGACGACACTTTACGCATAAAACAAATAATAATAATAATAATTACATATCTGTGTAAATACATTTTATTTTGAGAATATGTCTGATTCCGTATTTGTTTGAAGTTTGGTTTTACGTACTGTGTGTGGTGTACAACCTTATTTTGTTTGATAATAAATCAAATATGAATTAAATATATTAATTATAAAGATATACATATAAAATCAATTTAATCGAAAAATATTGTTGTTGCGCCACCGAGATTCGAACCTGGATCTCTTCTCTAACCGGGGGAGGTGCTTTATCCAACTAAGCTACAGCGACATTATTTTTAACGACAATTTTTCGACCCTATATGTTACCTTTTTGATATTAATACATTTAATCGTTCCATCATTTGACAGAGCCATCTACCTTATTTTTACAGAATCTCAAATACCTTTGAGTAAATCTGATAGCAGACGCCAGAATTATCAATTCATTTTTATTAAATTTTGGACACATTGATACAACTTTATTATTTTTTTAGGAGAAAAAAAAAAAAAAAAGAAGATAATAAAACATATTTTCAACATGATGAAATGGGTTTTATTGTAGCACTGTCCACTACAGGCGCCTGTTCCTACTAGATTCTCCTAGTAATAACCAAACGGTGTTAGCCGATCGCTTTTTGCTAGTACAGTATAAGATGCAATTAATAATTATGTTCCATTTCAAGTTTCCCCGGGTGGAATTACGTGGTTTTCTTTGACTATTTTCTAGATTTTCCGCCACAAATTACAAAACGAATTGTCATTCGTCATGTAATGTTTCGCTCGTTAAAAAAAACTTTAATAAAACGCGTATGGAGGTTTAAATTCTTTTGCCATGCATAAAATATTTTTAAATAAGAATTAAATATATTAATTAGAAAGATATACATATAAAATCACAATTTTTTCGAAAAATATTGTTGTTGCACCACCGGGATTTGAACCTGGATCTCTTTCCTAACCGGGGAATTCTTTCTAATTAATATATTTAATTCATATTTAAAATATCACAGACCGTCTGTTCTGAATAATTACAACTTCACAATAAGAATGTGTTCTCCTAATAAAATATTTTTCTTCTGGTCTTCATTTGAGACTTGCGTGATATGTACGATGAAAATAATCAAGAAAATACAGCTGACAGGTAAGCGCAGAGGCTATACAAAGTTGAAGAGCTGCGGAGGCTGCGTGTGTTTAAGGGCCTGAGTGCTCTATACTATCTTTACCACTCTTAAAAGACAGGATGTCGCTCTTGTGACCCGAGACGAAAAATTAATTTACGGTGTCGTTATATCTCGGGACTCGATTCAGAATATAAAAACGTGTTTTTTTTTAGAGGTTTGTTTTACGAATTGGCAACACTTTATCCAGCGACAGCTGATTTGGGCTCAGTTTGTTTTTTTTTTATTATTATTTATATTAATTTATTTCGAAAATCGTGTTACAGTTCGCGAAACTTACCACGCGCTACGTCCATTTTACGGTAGACATAATCGTCTTATCCGAGCAAGTAAATTCGAATAACCATGGACCTTTTTCGCACCACGCATACTCAAATTGATAATACGCATCCGCAGAGACGTCGTACAATGCGCATCGAAGAAGCTGTTGGTTCTTAAAAATGATGCCGGCCAGAACATTACAGGGAATGAAGAGCGCTATAGATCCATGATTACCGACTTTTCGTTCTCCAATAAAATTGCATTGATGTGGAAGAGCTGTGGTTTCAACAAGACGGCGCAACATGCCACACAGCGCGCGCCACAATCTATTTATCGAAGGAAACATTCGATGAGCGCATAATATCGCGTAATGAACCTGTGAATTGGCCTCCAAGATCGTGTGATTTAACACCTTTGGATTATTTTCTGTGAGGATATGTGAAGTGGCTAGTCTACACCGATAAACCAGAGACGATAGACGACTTGGAAGTCAACAATCGTCGCGTTATTGCCGATATACGTCCCCAGCTGCTCTAAAAAGTGGTCGAAAATTGAACTTCCAGATTGCGCTTTATTCGAGTCAACCGCGGCGCCCACATGCGCGAAATCATATTTAAACACTAATGGCATAAAATTATCTTTCCAATAAAGCCAATACCATTACCACGATTTTTATGTATTTTATTTCATTTTAAAGTTTTATACCTCTAAAAAAACACCTTTAACCGGATTTGTGGCTTAGTATTACGAAAATAATTAATAAAAAAGTAAATTATTGTTTGTTTATTAATTAATGACGTATAAAATGAACCATTCAAACCAAACTAAACATCTTTCATGACAACGAAAGGCATTACGTCATCTACATCCGTTGCTGGCTTAGTTCCCACCCTTGTACCAGTCTGTGCTGAAAACTTGTCCTAAGAGGTGGCTACTAGAACGCCCGCGATATAATCTCCGTAAGCACTGGAGCACTTCGAGTTCTAACCAAACTATTTTGAAAAATGGCCGTTCATTTTGTTTCGTTTCAAAATTCAAATAAAAAAAAATCACTCTTAAAAGCTTCTTATTCAATCGAAAATACAAAAATCAAAATAAGTACAATTCGAAATGAAAATCAAACTACAAAATGGGAATACGACACTTAAAACGCGCGTGCCTGCGCCTGCACACACAGTTTTGGATTTTAAACATCTGGTCAAATTAATACAAATATTAAATTGTCATACCTCCCACCTCCTATCCCTACACCATTGTTTTTAAAGTATGTACTCTCCTCCACTATATTAGGCATACCATAACAATTTTTTTCGGTCAAAGCTTTATTCAGCTTTATTATAATTTCAAAGATGTTTGTTGTTCTTACCTCACAAACCAATCGATATTCCAACAAAATCAAATATAGAAAGAGAAGCTGACCACTTAGATACAGACCGTTGCTTGAACGATAATAATAATATAAATTTATTTTTTGAATCATAGTACATTGTGTTACATAGTACATTGTTATAATAAGATAAAACATTGCAACAAAGTAAGACATGTATTTCGGTGCCATGCCTGATATACTGGTATTTTACTGTATTATAGCAGACGGTGTTTTTCGGGTATAGTAGTAAACAGAATGTAATATTTAAATGTATAAAAAATATATATATTTAAATATATAAATGTAAAGCTTAAAGTAAATGCAATGTTCAATTTATAAAACGAGTATGTAAAGTAACGTTCAATGTATAATATATATATAAAAAGTAAAATAATAAATAACTAATAATTAAAATAAAATATAAATAGTAGGAATTGAAAATAATGATAAAAACGAGGTTGACTCAACCTTTGTCCTCACCTCAGTCGTAAAAGGCATTAAAAATATATGAATACTTCATAGCTTTTACACAATTCCATACACACACATTCAATTAGACACATACCTATACACCCTGTTAAATATGTAAAAATAAAGTCCGTAATTTTACAATTTTTATACATATTGCGTTCTTTTCTTTAAATTATATTCGATAAAAATCTCAAACCAATTAGGTTTGAACTTACCATCTGCGATTACTATAATAATGTATGTCACGATAACTGATATATGTAACTGTTAAAAAAATATACATATGAGTAACGAGTCACAAGGTATCATCTGACATTTACATCAAACTGAGCTTCAAAGTTTTGAATATTAATTTAAGAACATGTAATCACTAATTATTAAGTTTAAGATAAAAATGAGGCCATTGGTGAAAATAACCTTGAAAAATGAGAAGATACAGTGCCGGCGTTGCGCACAGGCGGAGCTGGCGACTGCCTGTGGCGGCCGGAAATATATAAAAATTGAAAAACAATATCCCAATTGCAAAACGATAATAGTGTGCAATAAAAATAATCCAGATATAAACAATCCAATATTGTTGAAAGCAATTCCAATAAATAACATTATAGTTATTTCTTAATAAAGCAGTCATTTGTAGTCAACACTAGTGTCCAGAGCGTCTTTTGGTAAAAAGCCGCCCCTTGGGCAAATTTCAAAATGCCGGAGAAACAAAATACCGCCCCTAACGTGTGTGGCACGCGGGCGGCCGACTTAGGAGGCGGCCAATTTACGGGGGATGGTTTTACAAAAATTGAAAGCATCTTCACTTAAGTTACCAGGGCGGACAAAACAATCTTGCCTGTGGCGGCGGCGAGAAGATATAGAAAGGCCTCGGTCAAGATCGAGTGGTATATTATATTAGACAAATATTTTCCAACAAAGTAAACACGTGACGATAATCTTCCGATAAGTCTTAATGCCACCATTGAAGAGCACGCAACGCGATTATAAAGTTGGCTCGGCCATTACTAATGTCACTTTGGCCGAGTTTCCGCTAAACTACAACACCCGCAAGGGTGCTAATGTCGAGTTTCAAATTTTGCAAGTAAACACAAATAATAAGGAATTTGATTTTAAACACCCGAAGAGACAGAGAGTGATAGATGGATGCGATTAGGCACGCAGTAGCGGTACATTCAAGTGGGTACTCAATATTGTATATGTAAGCACAAAACATCTTGCTCCGTTACCTACGCAGCCAAATGCGGGATCGGGCGCGCATTCAGCCTTTTGGGCGTCGTGACACCGTAGATCGGGAGGAAGCGCGCTCGCAATGTGGGAGAGCGTGAGGAATGATGAGTGACGGCACTTTCGAGCATAAGCATTGAGTCTCAAATGTACACGTTCGACACATGCCTGGCGAGAGACAGATTTTCCCCCTTTTCTTTTCAAACACCATTTTCTGGAGTTCCACGAATAACATCCGTCCAAGATCCTACACCTACACCTACAATACTCAATCACTGTATATTATAATATTTAATGACAGCGTCTATTATTATTGGATAATTAATTATTATCTTTGACGCACATCTAAAAAACCGCGGTTCTCAATGGAGAATAATTACTGGATAAGAAGTTAACTGTACCACGGATTGGGATTAAATAACTGGAGCGATGAGGTCTAGAAATATGTACAAATAATTACTGTTGAATATTGGACGTGACATTGCATGTATAAATAGAAGCTCAGCCCCCACGACTTCATTACGTCGGAGTGAAGTGTCAATTTCATTTTAAATGCGAATTATGTAACCTTTTAGATCTGAAGGTAAATTTTTCAATTATCAAACGAGCGACTTCATAAAAAGAAATTTAAGAATTTTACATCATCATATTAATTGAATATTTTTAAGTTGGTAAACTGCCCCGTTTTGAATATTATGTCATTAAATTGAATTTGCTATTTGTATTATTTTATTTTACCGACTATTATAATAATACTAACATTATAAATGATCAAGTTTAGTTTGAATAAAGATCGTTAATAGCGACAAAACTTTTTTTGGCAATAAACTTTTCAAATTTATTTGGCTTTATAGTAAACAAAGCTTTTATTTTCGTCACAGCTGTGTTTACTCCTGATTTTCAAGCTACCAAAGTTTTGTTATCTCGCATTCAAAATTATTCCTAGCTCCCTGTCTCTCGCGCTTTGCTTCTAATTACACTCTACAACCTGCCCGGTGTTATCTGATCATCGAGTCTCGGGACGGTTTAGTTAATAATAACAATAAAAGGCCAGTTTAATGATAATGTAGATCAAATATTGTCTCCTCTAGTTCGATGACTAAACTCATCTAGATGGGAGAGATCCGAGACAAAGTCTTCCATTCGAAACACTTTCTTTAACAAGTAATTCTTATATCGTCGGAAGAAATTCCATTTAAGAAATAAAGCATAAAACGTTGGCATTGAAATGTTTAAATTGTCAACCGACTATCCTGTCAAAATTTATCCAACGCACATTTTTATAAATTCATGTAAAAATGACACCAGGTGTACAATGAGTGGGAAGAATATCGGAACATACGGCGGGGTACCGAAACAAAATGAAATAATAAATGTTGATGGATCCATACAGTAGTGTGGCATAGTGTACCGGAAATAATCATAACCCTTTTACAATAACAGTATTGTCACATTGTATAATAGTTTCATTATTAGCTTTTGATTTACGGCCATTTAAAGGGACATATAGCCTAACCCAACATTTTTGTTGCTGATCAATTTTATAATCCAGCTGACCGAGCGATAACATTGTTTCATGACTATTTATTTTAAATATGTATAAATATTAAGCTGACTAAAGATGTGTTTACTAGCTGATAAAATTTAGTATGTATGCCGACGAAATATAGTATGATGTCTAAATGATTTAATAGCTGTTTTTTCTCGCTAACCCGATACATATTTAAATGGAAAATCATTTTATCTATATCATGTTGACACAAAAAATAAATTAATCGACCATAAAAATGAGATCGTAAACGATCTGTCAAGTTTCCAGTCACTAACATTCACCCACAATACAAAGGGAAAACAAATATTTTTATTTCTAACTGGTAAAAAGTCTCCCAGTCTAGGACGTCGTTTAAGCATCGCGAAATTGATCTTCTTCCATATTAATCAAACATCGCATCACCCGCACTTGTAAATAATCAAGTCTTGAAACGTCAAGAAAAATAATTAGACTTTCAAAAATGATCATTATGAAATCACAATTACCTACCTGCATAACATGCCTAACAGATATATTGCTGTTAATTTAAATAACCTTTTCTAACAGCATATAAGTAGTAGTTGTCAGATTTTTATTAGTACTATTTTAAAAAAATGTACCTTCAGGTCCACATTTTAAAGGAAATTGATACTTCGCTCCAATAAAATACATCAATTTCCCTATACACAAAAGACATTGGGATTTTATATTTTCTAGAATACTTTTTAAGAAAGATAATATACTCACAGGTTATTCAATTATTAGCGCAGCACAATTCAAGCGTACTTCGTAATCCGCCCAGAAAGGGACTATTGATCGAAGACGAGTTTAGTTTGAGTGATAAGAAATCTAGAATATCTAGTTAAAAAGTAGAATAATTGAAAAAAGGTGTACCCGCTCTTCAAGTTAAAGTGACCAAAAAGGATGCTGCAAAATTCGGTTTCTTCTATTCTTTATATATATATATAACGGATTACTTTCTGGGGGAACCCGCGTCAAATAAATAGTCTTGAGAAGGACTTTTATACTCCCGGCGTTTCGAGTAAATATCATTACTCATTCTCGAGGGCCTTTTATCCTGAATCCTGATATAAACTGACGAGTAAACTCGACCGTTCAATGCAAGAACCAAAATGAAAGTGAGTTAAAAGTCTTAGTAGGTGCTTAATATTATTAGTTGACGTCGCGATGAACTGTATCATATGGTAACTTATAATTTAGTTATTTGTTTAATAGCCGGCTTTGTTCACGCGTAATTACCTTGCCAAGTGGTTCTTTGATTATTATAAGGGGTTTATTATTAATAGTGGGTTTTTAGGATGGATGTATTTTCGTGGACGGCTGTATCTAAGATATCTGTCCAGTTTCACAGATTTCAAAGTACCTAAAATAATTACAGACATACAAAAAAAAATCAATTATTCAAATTTTTTAAATTAAATATTAGAAGCGAATTCCGATCTACAAGATTTAGAGAACAAATTGATATTCCAAAACTAAAATATACAGCAACCCAAAATCACTATATTTATCAAAGCATCAAATTTTATAACAATCTCCCCATCACAATTAGAAAAATTACAAACTACTATAAATTTGTATCTAAGTCAAAAAAAATTATGTACACAGACTAACTGAAACATAAATTATCTCGTATATACTCCTCTATACACGAGTCTTACTCTCACAGAGAACAAATAAATGTTAAAAGATATATATATCCTACTGATTATTTTATAAATATATTATATTAATTATTAAGGAGAACACGTTCTTATTGTGAAGTTGTTATTAATCAGAACATAGGTTTGTGATGTTTTAAATACTAATTTAATGTATATATTTATAATTAAATCTTCTAATGTTAAAAAAACAAGGTGTGTGGAATTCTAATGGAGTCATGTTATTTTTATGATTGAAAATTTATATTGCTTCTTTATATATACGGGTGTTTCTAAGTAAAGGTTAGTTATCGTATACACGTTATCGAAATCTATTGTATGACCCTCGGTCAGAACATGCTACACTAATAAATATGCTAGCTTCCGCACATAAGAATGGCTTAGTTTTGGGTTGCGTAATTTCGCATAAGAGTACGAACGTACACACGTATGCGAAATTAGTCGCACCCTTTTATAAAAAAAAATACAACAATATGTGATTTAAAAGCTCTGTGTGAATTTGGGTAAATTAAAATATCTATTACACACACGACCGAGTCAGTAGTATAGCTTCTACAGTTATAAAAATTTAAATCGCAAACAAAGCATTTAACTGGAATGTTATACGAAAATTGTCCGCCCTATCGCGTAGGGGTCGCAAAGTAAACATTGTATTGTTCGAGCCAAAGCTCATTTAAATTCAATTTGTGTTTTTTCAATTTTTAATTTCAATGTGTGCCAGGCATAATAGTATCATCTATCTAGCGACAATAAAATGAATTTGAGTAGGAACAGTCGTGGTATATTCAGCTATAATAATATGAATGTTAGGAAAAAATTAATAGAAATTGTTTATTTTTCAATTAATTCCGACCCTGTAATTAGAGGTGACCTTCCGTGTGTTGGATTAGAGTTCTTTAGTCTAGCTTAAAGAACGTGATTTAAAATGTCCGAAAACCTTCGGGCCAGTGTTAAAATAAAAGACGCGTAAACGGCGATTGTCGGATTAATAGAATACGGTAAAATTAAAAAATAATCTTAGTTAGGGGTAACCTCGTCACACGACCCAATCCGGACAACCTCCTGAATTATACAAAGGCAATGACGAGCTCGCTGCGGAAAACAAAGGAACCCAGCGATGGAACTCAAAGCGCCCGAGTAATTATTTACTAGCAGCCCTAAATATGTGGGCTCCGGGTGACATTACGGCTTATTGTTTTAACGCCCGTCCTAGTCGGCTCGCGGCGAGTTGAGGACATTCTCATCCGATCTATAGACACATGACAGATGCCACCCGTGCCCACGTCAGCAGTGCACATTGTGAGGAGAAAACAACGCGTTACACGTCACAGATATATATATATTTATTTAATTACAGTCATTCGTGCTTGTTACGTCCGCGACGTGCTTGCGGTCAAGTGGTTAAGACACTCGCCTAGTGATCTAGTGGTCTCGTTCCAAGAGGCCATCAAGTTACTCCCATTTTCATAGCTTAGTTTGAAAATAGTAAGAATATTGATGTGACATGTATTCCGCGTACGCATCTCTATTTAATCGTATATATACGAATATACATGTTTGTAACTTCTTTATTAAGCCTGTCAATGTTCTATTGCGGCATGTCGTTGTATAATTTTAATCTGTCGCAGGAGTCGCGACTGCCTTGTTTTTGTTCTAGCTGGATATATGTGGTAGTTTTCATGGATGTGCCATCCATGCGTTTATTATTTTTCTGATTCGTCCCGCCCCACCCCGTATACAAAAAAATAGACTATTTATTAATTTTATTTTAAAGTTCAGGTTAATTGTTCCTTTATTTAGTGGAAACATTTCCTCCTCGTCTACAAAGATAATACCTAAACACCCGTAACGTATCACGTATTACCTACATCCCCCGCCCGCGAATCTCCTATACAATGTTACGCACATTTTTAATGCGTTTTTATTAACAATGTTAGATGACACATATTCAACGTTAAAGAAATGGAGTGCTCGACAGCGACAGCGACAGTGACCCATTTTGAACACGTTCACATGCCGTCTCACCATGTAAAGTATGAAAATACAGAGAGAATAGAGCACCACATGTACGCTTGTCTCCACATAAATCTTTGCTTTCTGCACGTGTTTTCTTCATCAACATCTCGACTATATAAAGCGCAATGTCCACGATTTGTCCAAAATTAAGTCACGAATCAAACTTTCATGGAACAATAGATGTATTAATTTGAAAAGTGTAACATATAGGTTCGAAATTTTGTCTTCAATCCACTGTGTTGATATAGCATAATCGGATAATGCACGTTCCCGGATTGGAAGAGATCCAGGTTCGAATCCCGGTAGCAACAACAATATTTTTCAATAAAATTTATTTTATATGTATATCTTTTTAATTAATACATTTAATTTGTATATATAATTTCACAGACCGTTCTGTTCTGTTCTGAATAATTACAACTTCACAATAAGTATGTGTCCTCCTTAATAAACATTTTTAAATATCATTTCAGGACCCACAAGTTACACATTAATTTATTATGTGAAGTTGAAGTGACATTAAATTTTTTTTGCAGTACAAAATACGAACGTTATAAGTCCTGTCTTATAATTTTATGGAGCACTAGATATACATATTTTTGTTTAAAAATATAAGTAGACAGTTTCATTTTTGTATACAGTTTCAAAGATTTATGATAAAAATTGTAAACTTAAAATGTGTTCCCCTGAAAAATTTGGTATGTATTTGGTACCGTAGTCGATAAGCGAAGCTTATTCTTGGTTATAGTGATGAGGTAAACCGTTATTGTAACTGTGGTTGTTGGTGGTTTACGTTCCAGTTATTACGAATAATCATAATAAACACAAATATCACAGTCACAATAACAGTTCAGCTCATAACTACTCGGCTATCGCCCACCACAGATTAAACGTATTCGTAAGCGATTATTCTTTCTTCAAACAATCGCTCCATATGCATAAATCATACATTTCTCCTACTTTTATCTGTTAATCTATCTCAGCCATTTTCTATAACCCTAATTTATAGTTTCTCCGTCGCACGTTCGCTTCAGTGGTCATGTATAACCCATCAACTCTATTCTTCGCCGGCACACCCGTGTGTCGACTCGAGAGACATCTATTGAAAGGAAGATAATTAATTTTATTTCAGAATCGCAAATAGCTCCAACAGCGCTAAATTACACAGGTTTGCTGAAAGTTGCGAAAAAACTATGATACCGTTTGCACGTTGAAGGGGGTCGAGTTGAAAATAATTTTCTCGCTGTGCTTTTCAAATAAACTTTATTGAAAGAGTAATGCTAAGAAAAGACGGAAACTTCCGTTGGTTTAGGGGAAAAAGCTCGTTCCGGGCCAAACAGAGAACAGAAGCCACTTTTAAAAATAACGCTAATTACACGGAACCTTTCTTACGCGAAAGGAAACAGTGATACCCATCCCATACACAACACATTAGAATGTAACCAGCACGATGAAAACATACCGTCCATTATCGATGGGTCTACTTGCTAAGGTCGGGTAAGTACTTGATTAATTCACGAAGATAGATCCACGCACGATAGAGCCGCGGATATTAATCACACTCACGTCGCGCGGAATACCAAAGGTGCCCAACTACCGACTATTCTTTACTCGCATTGCCCATCTTTTCACCGAGCCAGTTAATAAACGCGATCGAACAAAGTGCATTGAAATTTTCCGAATCAGTTGACATGAGAGACCCTTTGCAATAGGTAATATTTCTAGTATATCATCTAAATTTGAAATATGACGCAAAAACCGAAATTTCACAAACAAGAAAACGGCAAAATTAATATCATTTGCTTATGTCGATTGTTATAATTGAATACCTATAAATAAAAAATCAGTTTTACGTCTAACGCTTTCTTTGTAGATAAATTTGAAAGGAAACTTATACGTTACAAGCATCAATTTCCTTTGAAATACGAATTTGGTAGATATATATTATTTTTGTTCTGAAGGTACGAATGGTAGAAACGAACGGTAAGAATGTAATTGTGTAATTATGTAAGTTATTTTATAAAGTTTACCGAATTATTTAAATATTAAAAACGTTCAAGTTTAACATGTCTAACAGAAAGATGGTTAATAGTAAAAAAAAAAAAAACATTTTCCCCTTCGAGCGTCTATTATTCCAAGAATGATTTATCTTTGTGAAAATCATAATTTAAAGTAAAAGCTCAAGCTATAACCTTTTACCCGTCCTAAGACGAGCGTGCCGCGTTAACATTTATTTTTAAGTCACCAAAGATTTGTTATTGCATTCTAAAATAATTTTTCACTTATTATTCTTCGTCAAGTCATCCCTGTTTGTGTTAAGGAATTGTAAAAATTTCAAATACTTATTTTATTACATATGTGAAAAAAAAACATTTGTTTTTTATTTTACTCGTTTAATTTACTTGGATGCGTTTCACCTTGTAAGGGCATTATCAATCTAACAATTTAACTCAACAACTTGTCTTTCTAACTATAATGAGGGATAACTTACAATTTTATTTGCATGAGATAAAAAGGGGCATGCGTTTCATTTTCACATATCGCACACCTAGATCAAAACTAAGACAACTCAAAAAACCAAGAATTTTTAGTTATCATTGTATTTGGATACTCTGTCACATACGCAACTAACATAGCCCCAGTTCTCGAATAGTGCCATTTTAGGATACATTTATGAGCTGAAATGTTATTTAGTTTCATAACTTTAGCAACAAAAAATGGAGAAAAATATTTTTATTTTTGTGTCTATGTTATATTTTTGTCTACTGAAAAAAAAAACTTTTTGAGTTGTCTTAGTTTTGATCTAGGCGTGCGATATGTATATGTATTTCTACAAATTTACCTCGAAAACAGTAAATACTAATTTTATTAAAATATATGAGAAAATAATCACATTTTCGTGAAATTATAGTATCATTAAAAGAAATAATCACACAATTAAAAATAGTCCGAGAAAAACCGTGATTATTACTTACACAGATACACCAAACGAGAGATTTTAATAAGGGCTAATTGAAGTGGGTGCGGAAACACGCTAATCTTCAATCATCTCACATAATTTCTATCATTAACTTACTAAACACTTACAAGATCTTGTTATTAAATTCTGGTGGTAGTTTGGAGTAATTACCGACATAACATAACTCTGTCGAGATATTTCTCCTATCCAGTAATTAATGTAGCGACCAAATAAAATGATTGCGGCATAGTACGACGTACCTCTTCGATTACTGATTACTTTGTAAACAGATAAACTGATTACAGTAATGGTTCATATGCATACCTAAGTACCTTTTGTACACTCAGAATTGTCAGTATACCGGACAAAAAAATATTTAAAATATCAGATTTTTAGGTTGATATTTTCGTAGAAAGCAATCACTTTGTGGTTATGAAACTACGAAATTTATTATACGTTAACTGGTTTCGCTTATCTCAAGCTTCGTCAGAACGTATTTAAAACTAAGCATAAATACAAAAATAGTGCATTTACATATACATAAAGAGGGAGATAGAATATAAAATTACATGTGAAAGAGAGAGACAGAATACATATACTGTTAGATAGAATATCACGGGAGACAGAATATAAAATTATATGCCTAAGAGAGAAAATCAAATAAATTTATCAATTAGCCCCATATTAGGTATGTTTCCCCTAAAATCAATTTAATATCCCTTTATCCCTTTCTTAATGTTCCGTCTACCTGTACATGTATTCTGTCTCTGCCTTTCGCATATAATTTTACATTCTGTATCTCTTGATGTTCTATCTAACTGTTTATGTATTATGTTTCTGTCTTTCGTATGTAATTTTATATTCTATCTCCCTCTTTATGTATACAATAAGTGCACTCTTTTTGTATTTATGGTTAGTTTTAAATACGTCCTGACGAAGCTCGAGATAAGTGAAACCGATTGATATATAATAAATTTCGTGGTTTCGTACAAAGTGATTGTATTTTATTTAATCTTTTTAGATTGCCTTTCTATATTTTACAGATAAATATTATTAATGATGCATAAAATTATATTACCAATTGGAAAAATAAATTAAAATAATAACAAAATGTCTGCGGCGTTACGATGTTTATTTAGTCAATTGAACGAGAAAGCATGTTTTGACTTATCAAAAAACATTTGAAAATTGACTTAAAAGCAGTTTTATATTAATTTCGTTAATAAAATAATGTTATTTCCTGATGTAAAAACACAATTAAAAATCAAAATATATCAAAAATTTTAAATTGGCTTTTTGGAAAGCAGAAATATAAGCTCAAGTTATTTATCGCGAATATTTAATATTTTTTTAAGGATAACACATTATTATTGTGAAGTTGCAGTTGAAGAATCGTTTAAATCCTAGTGTTTTTTCATGTGAAAAAGAAACAAGTTTAAAAAAAATATCGCAAAAAAAGACGAAGTGTGGCTGCGCTAGATAAATGTGTCACGAAATATTATTGTGCGACGAGTCCAGGTTACGAATAGAGTAATTGTGTTAATCACTAGATACGAGTGCAAATAGAAAAGAGTAAAAATAAATTCGAAATCTGAAAATTCAACGGGTGGAGTGAGAACAAATCTAAAAGTGCGATCTTCGTGAGGATGACGTCACCACGCGGTGGCGTTACTCTAGAGGTTTGTGTTGTTCATAAATACTAGGAAAATACGAATATATGTATACAGTTCAAATATTTTTGTCCGCACCGAGATAGTTTTTTAGTTTAAGATTAGATAAACGATATTTAAAAGAGTCTTAATGACAGTATCTGAAGAAAGCATAAGTGCTTGTGAATAGGGACTCGATTCTTGGTATCCCGACCCGGTTTAAAGTATTTATGATTATTGATTTCTGGGTATCAAAATTAGACCAAGACTAAATGATGAAACACTCGACGCTTTGTATATTATACATAATGACAAATAATTTTCATTTGTCAATCTTGCACAATTATTTAAAGTTATTTTTTTGTTCAAAGTTGTCTTTGTGTTAAATATATTTTTTACTTTTTTCGTAAATGCCACATTAATCATCAAATTAACATTTCCAACCCCGGGGGATCATCAAAATCAAATCCCGGGATCGGATTCACTACTTTTGAAGTATGCTGTAAAATACACCGAAAATTAATTTATTTCAAGAATATACGTTAAATGATAAATAGTCTGCATGACTTTTGACAATTATTATTATTATGTCGAAATTTAGTTTTAAGTACGCGTCAAGATCTAAAATATTATATTACACATTCTTCAGTATAACGAGAAAAGAAAATAATATATTATTTTAAACAAATGTTCTATAAATAGTTAAAAATTCTACAAAATTCAAATACATACGTGTATGTCACTGTTCTCAGTTCGAACATTTAGTTTTTGTCATTTATTACATAAATGTTTAATTCGCTTTAAAAACACGGTAATCTTGAGAATTAATTATATTTTTAGCTTGTGTAAGGCAAATTTTATAAATGTAGCTCAAAAGAACAGTTTTTAATTAACTTAATGAAATGAATATGAACACGCAGTCCTTGTAAACCAGAAAAATATTTTTCCATATCACGGCTCTCCGCGTAGGTGTACCTAGGCTAAAGAAAAATGATTAATGTTCGCATTGCAAACTTATTTTCTCATGCGCAAAAAATCCCTTTCAGATAATACACCCACCAAAATAGAATGTAAGAAAACACTATACTGGGGGGCACTTGCTACACTATTTTTTTATCACATTTTATCCAATGTCGTGAAATAAAAATCTCCAAATTAAAACATACACTCACACGAACTTATATATGAGAGACAACAAAAAAATTTTTTTTACTAATATCAAAAATCATAATTTTAATTTGACATTTTGCCAAATAGAATTCATCGAATTACAATTGACTTAGAATGAAGGATCAGTTGCGATTTGAGGTTTAAGTTTGCGTAACTTAGTACGTAGTAAGAAAGACCTATGACGCAAATTTAAAGGGCAGGAAAAATCGGAGAAGTATGAGAAGACCCTGACATGATCAATGAGCCGATTGTGACGAAAAGGTCGCGACTATAAGTTAACTAACCATACGGTCGTTTCACTGAGATGGAAGATGTGGCAAATATCGCGACAAATTTGAATGAAAAAATTATATGAGACGAAACAGAAAGAAAGCCAAGAGAAAAACATATCGAAAAAATAAATAATAGGTTGGTAGAAAAACAATTGCTGTTTTTGTATCCTGAATTCATCACCTAACCTTAATTTTGTTCAATGAAAGTGTTATTCATCGTGTTCATGTTAATATCATTTTAAAGTGCATTTTTCTTTAAATCGGCCTGTTGAATGATAAATGGAAAAGAAACAAGATCGCTGATCGTCCGCATTCTTCCTCGGTTAGTAACGAGCGAGCGAAGGCGTTAGTTGAATCAGAACCACGCATAACAATTCGAGTTTGCACAAAAGTTAGGCGTTGGTCATCAGTTGAGAAAATCTTGACAAAAATGGGCGCCGCACAAACTAAACGAAATTAAAAAATGCCGAAAGTGCATTTCACGATTCACTTCATCAACTCTGCTACTTGAGAATTTTATACCACCGGAATAAAAAAAAAACTCTTAATTAAATGGCAAAAATGTGTAAATTCTATTTCGATTAAAAAAATTAATTATTAGCCGAGAAAAATGTACTTAAATTTGAAGGTCATAAACCGCAATTATTTTCCAACCAACCTAAATATAACTGTTGTTAGTATTAAATAATAATCATTAACAACAATTAAATTGACACAGAAGGCAGGTCAACATACATCATAACACGTGATGTGGTTATTCGACATGAAAGAATGAGAAGTCTCGTAAAAATTGATCTGAATTTGAATGAATCTTGATTGAATCTGGACAAGCTGTATGCAAAATATAGGTTTATCCTCTAAGTGAAAATGGCTCGGTAGTGGAAAAAGTTATCATTAACGAGATGAAAGCTGTAGAGCCTCTTCGCATAGTCAATTGAAAAAAATATTTAAATATCGAAGATTTGATATTTTTTAAAGTGCGTTAATTCTGTAGTTTTGCTTGGTGTGATATCGCAGAGACGGCTGGAATAATTACATTCCGTTACAAAAATAAATGGGAAATGCCGAAATAATTGTAGGATGAAAGAGTTATTTTAGAAGTGGCAGAAAGTATCTCCGTCCAAATCCGTTTCGTGTCACGATATCAACTGAATCGCTTATTAAATAACTAGCCCGTAGCCCATCCCAGGATGGTTATTAAATGTAATAATTTTTTGTAATAATTATTTTTCTCAAATCAAGTTTCGGCCTCGAAATATATGTCAAGTGTCAAAATGTTAGAATTTGCTCAAAAAAATATTCTGAATTCCTCAAATCTTCGCATGTTAAATAGGTATACCTAGTAGTGAAGAAACAAATTGCTACTTTTGACTCACTAGTGTGAATGCGATCGGTACTGAATGAAATCAGTGATTGAAAACTGCGAATGTGATCACCACTCCATGCATTTATTACAATTTATACATTTTTATTATTTATATTTTCAATATTAGTATCAACGATGACAGTTCATTTTTATAACGTGACCCCGTTGCATAAACGTAATATATAAACACCACATAAAAATACAAACTACAAACAGAATAGAAATGACTTGTATAAATAGATATTTTGGTAGATTCTGCCCAATGTTGTTGCGCTATTCAACCAGGCGAGAATATTATCATGCACGAAATCATTGTTTAATTCGAGATTGTGATTTACAGATATCAGTGATTGTAGTGATGGTCAAATGATCATTGTGATTGTGTTCGATTGTAACGATAATCGGTAACTGATAATTTGTAATTCTTGCAACAATGAATGGTAGGCAAACTTAATTATCAATCATCATCAAATTTATTACCAATGATTGTCACAATCACAGTGTCATAACGATTTACCATCGCTAGTCAAGAGTAACTAGGTATTTAGTTAAAATAGATTGATGAAAAATATATATATATATCGGTCAGATGCGTTACAGAACACAAATACAAATTTGAATCAAAAAATATAAATACTGCAAATTAAAAAAATATTTTTACATTCTCATCGTTTGTGCATCAGTTATGTTAATTCGAATTTCCGCTTGGAAGAGTTACAGCACAATAATTACGTTTAATCACTCTCCGATGAAGGTAACAGACTGCGAAGGAAACGTAGGTGCTGGTCGGTGCACAGCAGTAAAAGTGAACAAGGTGCAAGTGAAACACGCGCAACATTAACGGGTTACACTACACGGTATATATACTATTATAGAATACGTAACAGCACACCCACACGCGTATAGGGGCGCGCGCGCACGCACACACATGCGCGAGGTGAAAACCGGGGCACAGCTGTTTAAATCCCGTTCATCGGACCTAATGGGAATTCACTTTTCTCCACGCAATCGTGAAGGAGAAAAATACGGCCAGTGCACTTAAAATAACCGGAAAAACATACACACACACTATGTGTTATAATTATTACTATACACGTTTGAGTTTTCTTCACTTTAAATGTTCGCTCACGGGGAGGACGAGATGCCAAGTTGTCAAAACAAGTTGGCGTGTGTTTTGGTGGTCGCAAAATAAATATGAATGTGTAAGTGCTCGCTTACAAGGTTACCGAAATAGACGGACATGAATGAAGAAAACATTTCGGGGTGTAACTTCACCTAGGCCAAAATCAATACAAGCGTTACCCAGATATTGTAACAGAACACCGTTTCCCTCAGCTCGGAGGCAATTATATTTTGATACATTTCAGTGCCTTCTGGAACGGTTCCCCGTTGAGGCGTTACGAAGAGGGAACCCGAGTTGCCGAAAGCGATCACGTCGGCGACGACTTGTTCTAGAATATCACATAATCTGCGTGTAATAATAATTACCCAATGCTCTATCTTTAGTGTGACCTAGAACGGCGACGAACCGCCGCGGCTTATCGCGCGCGTATTATGTATTCCATTTGTGTCATTCATAATTGCAACCACTCGGTGCGTTCAACAAAACTACTAGTGAACATTTATTATTATATACGTATATTTTTAATAGGATCGCGATGATTTAATCAACTGGTCTAGAAATATTGTTCTCGGTCACCAATTGACACCCTCTCCGCAACACTATATAACGGTTTGTACAAATGAGTCGGCTATCTTGGATGATATACAGTGTTGTTGCAGGGAAGCTCACTTATTAGAAATTGTGTTTAATAGTATTCTTATTTATTTTATGTGGTCGTTTAATATAACATCCCAAGAAGATATACAACATTGTACCATCCATAACTCATAATCTATTTAGAAAAAAATTGTAGCATAACAGTATGGTGTACAAAATAAAACACCTACTAATAAAACAAAGTTCCGTAAGTAACCGAACTCACTTACCGGCACGTCGTTTCCCCGCGAAGATAGGCAGAGATGATAGAGCGCCACACTCTTCTGTCCTCCTAACACACAATTCTCGCCTTATCCACATTCATACATCTTCTCATACAAGCTCGTAGATTATTGAGGCTTCTAACGGGACCATCTTCCAGTATTTGGTTTACCTGGCCATGCCAAGACTTCCGCGGACGTCCTCTATTTTTGGTGCCATTTATCAATAAATGAGCATTATAATAAATGTTATTATAACTTCTGTATCTATGTACATATGAATTTACAAAAAAAGGTTGCACAATAGTATGGCACATGAAATAAAACACCTACAATATTCAAATGAATTAAACTAACTTAACCATTATAAAAATGTGCATGGACCACCTTGAACTAAAAAATTATCCGTTCTAAATTAAAACAGTCATAAATAGCAAAATTGCCATCAATATTAATGAAAACAGTATAGTTTATCAAAAATATGTTTTTAAATATATTCGGCGCACAATTATAGAATTACAATTGTGGCCGCGAACAATTATGGTTCAAAAATTGTGGGGGCGAACAATGTCCCGGACATACTAACTGACAACGACACAAACGAAAACAAGAATACACCGCGGCATTGAAATAAACAAAAATTAATAATACCAGCCAAGAGGCGAAGGTTGAACTAGAGAAAATTTATGATATTATGCCGAGTTCTAGGGACGGTGGGGTACACGGCGAAACTTTACTGTCTCCACTCGTCCTTGGGGGATGGCTGGAAGCTGCGGGCGCCCACCCACGTGCCAATTACTGTATGTGTAGTGGTATTTATTTCACAAAGAGCGAAACATTTTTCTGTTTCATCGTGTGTTCCGTTTGTAACTCATTTTTCGCAGAGTTATATCCGGTTCTTCCCACCGATCGAACACCAATCCCCTACTACCTGACCGAAGAATAAAGAAAATAATAAATAAAATTGATATCTTACAAATCACTGTATATAATACATTAAAGTATTGTTCTCTTTGGTGAGAGGAATTCAATTTAAAGACCGGAAGAAAAATTTAAAAAAATAATAAAAAACCTATTTATTTTGAATCCATAATTTAAAATATATAAAAGTGTGGTTTGAAAGTTTGCGTCTTTAATTTGGTAATAAATATTAAATCATACATCATTAATCTCTTTCGCAGAGTCGGCCTGAGTGAGCGAGCGGGCACTAGCTGATGTAATATGTTCAATTTATAATTTATTGAGTAATGAGTTTTATTGACTCAGGGTTGTCTAGCTTTCAACGTCACCCCTAACAAAAAACAATAAGCATATAAATTCTTAATAAAAATTTAAAGCAAATACAGCTGTTTCAAAATTGTGGTATTATTTTTTAAAGGGAAATAAAATATATCTTTACATTAATTATGGAAATATTTCTTTTTGATACTGAAAAGGGAAAAAATAAATAATTTGACAGATGTGGGAGATGAACGAATGTCTCCATTCTTCAGGAACTTCATACTGAAGAAAGGTTCTTCACAAATTGCAAGAAAATAATAATTCTACCGTACTTTGGGCATGTTGCTTGAAGAAATAGCCTGGAGAAATAAGTAATCACTAAGAATGTACAGTAAGGAAAGAGAACGAGAGGAGGGTCAATCTCCAATAAGATAAACAGACCAAAATCAAGAAATGACTAGAGCCACACTACGCACCGCACCAAACAACAGTCCGGGCACAGTCCAAACACTATTATACATATATATTATATCGTTAATTAAATACAAATTAAATGCATATCTTTCTAATACATTTAATTAGTATTAAAAACCTCACAGACCTGTTCTGAATAATTACAACTTCACGCTAAGAATGTGTTATCCTTAATAATTAAAAAAATAAACAAGGCCCGGGATAGTGAAGAACGGAGGCAAGCAGTCCGCGCCGTAGAAGCGAAACGAAGGAGCACGAATGCTCAAATTTCGATGCTCAGAAATGAGCAGACCATCCTCTCATTATTTTACGTTCAGAATCAAAAAAAGATTCCTGCCGGCACAGATTTCGCCTGAGAGTGAGAAATTGTGATTTTTACCCTTTTGCAGTCCAATATTAATGGAGTTACAATTTTATTCAAAAGTCTTAGCACAGCCGGCATTTTGAAATAATATGGTGGGTTAGCGAGTTTAAGGAGAAGGGGGTGTTTTTGTTTTGCGCAGACCCTAAATAATAACGATGTACGCAAAATTTGGTCCAGGCAGGGGGAGAGTGAGACGTCCGGGGGAGTGGGATGGAGTGACTACATTTCCCTTAAGGTCCATAGAGTGCAACTGAGCAAAATTTGGAACGGATGGCACTCAATGTAATACAAATGTATATCCCGAGGTGATGGGGTGGCCAGAGAAGGGTGTCTATGTTTTGCGCAGGATCTTAAAGAGTAACTACGCAAAATTTGGTTTAGATCAAAGAGTGTAGGCATGAATAGAGAACAGACAGACATTCAATTTTATGTATAGATATTTTATTTAACGGAGGATGGTTTCCAGGGTGTCGTGATCGTGATTGAAAAATACGCATTACAGTTTTCCGGAAGTTGTATTATGAAACCTTCTGCACTAGTATTTCTATCGAAATCTGCTAAATTGTAATAAAAGCATTAGATATGGTAATAAAAAAATGTCTACTTTCACGTACACAAAGATCCAAGACAAAAATAATACCGCGCCCGCACACTAGAGTGCACTTGCCGAGTGGAGAAAGTGCCCCCGCGGAAGAAGCGCAAGCGATGACGGGCGGACAATATGGTAAGCCGGTATGTAATGCGGCGGCACGCGGTCAGTGGGTTAGCCGCGTTGCGTCATCGCGAGCCACCGGTTCCGGCGGCCGCGCCGCGCAACCGCCCCGCCGAGTCTCAAGGCACTCGATAAAAAGGACCGTAGCGAACCTTCGGTCGGATTCGATGCGCCGACGGCGCTTTCTACTCGTTCGCAGCGCTTTGTGACCAACGAGATCCACGGAGCGCGCCGGACTTTTTTTTCCCATTCGTATCGCGGCAAGACGGCATAGAAGTCCTGCGGCGATACGTCGCGGGCCGACCTCGACCTTTATATTATGTAGGTGCCGCGCGCCGCAGATGCCCGGTGGCGGCTCGTGAGGGGTTTCCACTCGTCAAATCGGAGGATGTTTTTCATATTATTCACAGACCAGTAAACGAATAGACATGAAATAAAGTGTACATATAGGAGGGGGGTTCGGAACATTAGTTGCGGGACGAGGGGCATTCTACACATATTATTTGTGAAAACATACGTACGATAGTATACGACACATTTTTGAAACAGTAACAGTATTCACTCTTCGAAAATTAAATCTTTGTGTAAACAAGACGTATTTTTTACATTGATGCATATTAAATTGTCAGCGTTTAAATTTTCGTTCCAATTGAGTCATATTTTTTAAAAAAAGACGCGGAGCTATTTGATTGCGTAAGTGGTACCAAAGTGATTATGTGATTGACACCAAAATGAAAATATTGAAGCAAGAAATTTTCGTCAGTTCACAGCTATATATTTGGTTAGTCTGTGATATTTATTATTTGTTATTTACACAACAATCACGATGTTAATTGCGGTATATTAAAAATCTCAAGCGTTTCAGAGATGCAAGCAGTTTTAAAAAACCGCTGACAAGGACCTCTCAGATCCATGGCCGGCAGGACAACCGTTCTGAAGGCCACTGTCTCCCAACATGATATTTGTAACCTGCATCCTTTCGAACATTGTTAGCCCGTCTCATTCTTTGGGCCCGGGTACCCGTAGGCGTTTCCTCATAGACTTTATGGAATGTTCTGGTGCCATCACATCTGCCAACACGACCTGCCTAACTGTTGCGGTTAAAACTAAATCGATGTTTGGGCAATAATTTTGAAAATTGTACTTTATTTATCTTATCTTTATAGTTTGTAAACTTACTATGTAATTAATATTGGTCTTTTTTGTGATTTTATTAATTGTACATGGAGCTTCTATATCCATATTGTGATGCACTGTTTCGAATGCTGTGTATCGGAAACTGTATACATAATACATGTATAATTCAGATCATGTTATATGCACCGTATTAAAATATAAGTATTTTTGAAACGTGTACCACGTACATATTATATTTTAAAAGTAACTGCGTATATATGTATTAATAATACATACATATCGTATTTAAAAAAACTTTCGGTTTCGGCTGAAAACGAAACAGTCAGTTTTGGTAGGACTCTACTTTTTAGAATAAAATTTTAAAAAAAGCACGCGTGTTAACTTAATTGTTTAAATATAAATAAACTGAACAAGATTCTGAAGTGTCACCAATAGGATAGGATGGAGCTACATACTTTCGGTCCGCGGGAGAGCATACCGACTAATCAAACAGTTAAAACTAGTCACGAAACAGAAGGAGGTAACGGAAAATTGACTTGTGAATTGGAAAAATTTCAAGTTCATTGTTTTTTTTTTTTTGTCTCGATCAAGTGTGAGAAAAAGTATAAAAACGCGTGAACCAACACAGGTTAGGTAAACTACACAAAGAGCACGAATTTCACACAATGTATTTGGAATGCTTAGACAATGCTGATAGGCGAATGACAGATGCGAGCCATATCCAATAAGCGTCATGATAAATATACACATGGAATGTAAGCAATTGTGGTTCACTCGCTGTAATATTACATTTCAGATCAATGTGCGTTAAATATACAAGCAAATATCGAAAAAATGTATTAGACAAAAATAAATACATACTGAAGAAGAGAAACGGCATGGAGGCGAAAGGAGTATGCATGTCCTTTCAATGAGAGGCCTCTCGGCATGACAAT
>JAHZML010000059.1:0-24784 GCA_031772225.1 Eubasilissa splendida
GCCCTTGGCTGAAATTTTTCTGGGCACCCCCATCCCTGATTTAAAAACACATTGGATCTGTTAATATTTACTGCCCAAGTTTTGTGGGAGATTTTTTATAGATATTTCATTTTACATATGATTTAATGAAATGGCATGATGAGCCGTAATGTTTCTGCTAAAAAATTACAAATAATCAACAGACGCTCTACACAGCCAAAATTCAAACATACACTGAGCATGTAATCTTCTCGTCGGAACCCAAACAGGTAGTGTCATAAAACTTACAGGTAGGTGCAACGCCCCTTAAATAGTTATATTACTGATATTGTCTAGGGGCCGCCAGACGAAAATAAGTCAAAACAAATACATGAACGCTTACCTGGTATCCTTTGTCTACCCGCTCAAAATGTTGACGGTGTAAGCGCCGAGTTTCAATCCCGTAAAAGCAACTGATTTTTTAGGGTTTTTTCACATTTTTATCAATAACTCATTTGAATCTCATCCGATAACATTTATTTATATCTCAAATTATTTTGAAATATTTAATAAAAGATTAGCTAGAATAAAAACAGCATTAAACCAAAATTTATATTTTTACAAACACCCGGGTCAAATCTGACCCACTACCGCAGAGTACGTGTTAAACCATTCCCTCCGATTCCGCAGTTACAACGTTCTCCTGTGACCAGACCCTCTTTTTCGTAATTCAATCTTGCGCTGATGATAAGGTGGAAGTGTCGTTTTACTCTCAAGTTTCGCTTCGAATTCTCATTAATTTCTTAGATCATTTCTCATTAAGATTTACAGCTTAGATGAGTTTTTCGGTCAGTCTTTTTAACGGCACCTCATAAGCTGTAAGCATTGTAATATTGGAGAATTAGCTGCCATTCTCCAGAGCAACACCTCAGCGGAGACATTTGTGATGATATTTGAAGAAGCAGTAGATGGCTCTTCTGGATCTATATGACGTTCGTCTTGTTTTTCTTGTGTTATGTATTTTGTTATGCACATTATCTTTTTATTTTGTTCTAATTGTAGCTCTTTCTCCGATTTAAGTTTTTTAATTTCGCTTATTCTGGCCCTGCCAACAATTTTCGGTGGAACGCGACACGTGAAGAAGAACATTTCCTAACAAAGAACCTACGAAATGATAGATATTATAATATTAAAATCCGCCATTATTTTCTGAACAATCTAATAATATGTAAAAAAAAATAAGTCTTACGGTAAGTGTGCTGCTCGAGTTGGCGCGAACGTCAAGCTGTTCATGAATTTTGTGAGGCGTTTTATATTGTTTGAGTTCCACATGAATATGGAGACTTTGATGCAGATTATCGTCAGCGTCAGGAGGAAGAACGAGGCCTCGGCGATCATCGCGATGTCTCCCCACACGCTAATCATGTACATGAGCTGGCAGATGGTAAACAGCAATAACGTGGGAAACAAAATGATGAAAGCGTAAAGGTAATAGATGAACGGATTATTGCCTCTGCGCCAAAGGCCGAACATGTAAAGCAACTGCAACGGATACTTCAAGTACTTATCAACAAGATTTACGCTTCTGAAGTCGTCCATCTTTCATTGGACGAATATGTGTGCCATTTGGGTAGCGCGATCCCAGTTTTATATCCACAAACGCCCGAAGCCAGGACCGAACTGGAAAACGACAAAGCTAGAATATATTTTTTAAATAATACTATTTATTTATTTATCTCTCTCGCTAGATCGATGTACTTATGACTGAGCATCGCGGTTCTCTATTCTGTTTCTCCTTCACTCTTCACAGTCGCCTTGTTAACCTTTCCTCTCCGATGATGTAAACTGAGTTGACATTGCTTTTAATTAAGTGTATATCTCTGTAAATATACTAGATACAGAGTTCATATTTTAGATATTTCTCCTTGACATATTTATGTATTGGATAAAATAATTACAATATATAGGTATTTATTATACGCAACAATAAAAAGTGTTTTCTCTGAGAACCTGACGTCGGGCGGGATGCGATGCTGATCGTCATTTTAGTGGCAGAGCGTGTGCTGACTGAGTTCGACGTGTCTTATTCGTCTTTATGCTGTTTTAACTTACTGCACTTTAACGTCAAAAATACTGTCGCTGTAGCATAGTTGGTAATGCACCTTCCCCGGTTTGGAAATGATATCCAGGTTCGAATACCGGTAGCGCAACAACAACATTTTTCCATAAAATTGATTTTATATGTATATCTCTATAATTAATACATTTAATTAGTATCTAAAATATAATTATACACTTCAAACATAGTCTTGTTATTGAGAAGAAGCTGTGATGAAAGAGAGCTCTTCCCACAGAGGTGGCCCTTTGTAAGGCTCGCCTCCCACCACTCATCTACTCACTTTCATGACACACACACACACCTTAATCTGTATTTTTCTAAATACAATAAATATTCAGGAGCAACGAAAAACTATTTAATTTTGTATTTAAACGGATTACGAAAATTCCAAAACACACTTTGGTGGATTGTTTATGCAAAAATAGGGTGGCTGAGAATTTTTAATATTTTTTTTATTTATCTCGTACTTGTAAGGAAAATTGTAATTATGATTTCCGCGGACGTCCTCTATTCTGGTACCACCAACACTTATTTATTTAAAGTTATAAGGTATTATTTTAAACCACGTGATATCACGTGTTTTAAAATTGATGAGAATTTTCGACTTTTTGTGTACCATAGAACAATAAAAGAGGAAAATAATGGTATCAAAAATGGTTTTTTGACCATGGGTGGAGTTAGCTGCTTTGCAGATTAAGATATCGATATTTATTTCTTTCATACATATTCCACTCACGTTATTAATTTCACATTGTTTTATAACCGCCTTATTTAAGTTAGCTACAATTGCCCGAGTCCGTGACTGTCTTTGATTAATTGAGGGTAATTGTTATATCTGCAAAACGTTACATAACATTTCAATTTCTTATTTGCATAACGAATTTAAAATACACACAATAATTGTATAGTTTCTTTGTGAAAACTTATTATTATATTATTATATATTAATAATTGTATGTTTGACGAGACGAAGGCTGTGGTCACCAATTAAAGATAGATCAGAAATATGTTATCGTCACAATACAAATGTCAATTATTAATTTATTTATTAATCAAGAACTTAAAGAAACAAAATAATACGGACAGGTAAAAAAAAAAAATAAGCGAATACGATATTTTGTTTAAAACCAAAAATTGCAGATTTATTGCACAATGCGGAATATTAATATTCATTATTACTTTTTGATAATCAGCACTACCATCTAACGGATTCCTTAACCTTTACCATACCATGATATAAATTACCCGAACGCAGCCATGCTGTCAACTCGTGTTACCGTAAATAACTGTTTAAAAAAATGTGTTTATTAGGTTAAATGGCTTTAATGGCACGAATTTATTCTAAATATTGAGCATTCAATTTTGAAAAAATGATTAATAACATAATTTAGAGCATTCATTAAGTCATGTGTCTTTCTTTCTTATCTCTCTTCATTTAATTAGTGAGAAAGAGACAATTATATTTGTATGTTTGTTGTTCTTTTCACTGTAAAAATAGTGTGTGATCTCTGTCTTTCATATCACATATTGTATTTTTACCAACGTATTAATTTTACAACGGATTGAATGGAAAAAATAATTGTTTTTGTACGATTCCTTTTTCATAATTGTTTTTTCACTAAGCATTCCTGAGCGCTAAAATATGAATTTTATGTTGCATCTATTTACCGAAATATTACAGGTTTAATTATGACGTTAGACCTGTGTTCCTGCATGGTTTGGGAAGGGTTAAAGAAACTTGACGCTAACAATGGGTGTTAGATTTTTATGATGTATGGATCGCCGATCACCGTAATGGTTCCTGTTTATTACCTATTAACTACCCCCTCACCCTATATCCAGAACACGATATCTTTCTGTTGAAGTTGAACCTTTGAACTGACTCATACTTACGCTAAAATATCACCGCCAGGGCTCTTCAACTCTTCCACCAATGGAGTGCTCTAGGAGTCTGGAATCTGCAAACAATGCAATTACGTGCTCCCTGTGCGCTGGAACAACTGAATCTAATTTTAGGAAATGTCACCCTTGTAAATCAGCACCGAGCCCTAATGATCCCAACAACCCGATGGACAAAATTAAGAAAATAAGTAAGGAGCTATCAAATTTCAAGATTCTCAATAAACAAGTCAATGAACTCACGAACGACTTTATAGAATTTAAGAAATCCATCGATTTTAACAATTCCAATTTGATCGATTTCGTTCTCAAATTGACGCTGATCGAAAACAAATTCAAAATTGTGGATAGACTCGAATCCGGTGTGATTACTCTCAAATCTGCAGTCAAATTCCTCCATGATGAGCCTAACTAACGAGATCAGTGGACTCGCCTCTAAAATTTAAAAATCAGAGGAATACCTTTTAAATCTAACGAAAATACTGACCAAATAATTTTAAATATAGCGAACACCATAGGACTATTGAATTTCAACATTAACGAAATAGAATTATCTTCAAGAATCACCCGTGCCCAAGTCGATCATTGCCAAATTAGTATAAATGAATTCATTTCGGCAATTAGAACCCGCAAAGAAATCACTAGAAGGAGCTTAACTACCCTGGAGATGAAAGGAAAACCTTCATTAACGATCACCTCACAAGCCTCAATAAAAACCTTTTCTTCGGAGCAAGGCAGCTCGCGAAAAAATATCAATTTTCCTGGTTAAAATACTGATGTATCAGAAAGAAACCAACTTCTCCACCTCTCCTTATAGCAAGAGAAGAAGACTTATTAAAGATCTTCTAAACCCTCTCATTCATCTTCTTCAACTGTACATTTTTCCACCATTACTTAGTTTGTTTCCAGACTTTCACATCCTTTAACTTTCCAGTTATTCCTTCTCAGATACCCCTCCTCCTAAACCTTTACCATTTTTATTTCTTCCCTCATCATCTATTAAAAGATGTGTTGATAATTTGTTCCACTATCTCCTTATTATCTCTATACCTCATATCGTATTATACTAAAAGAAAAATGGCACGTATTACTTCGTTCCCCGACTCACTATCTTGTTATGTGCCAACTGGTACGTATGCTTTTGTCATATTTATTCGTATATGGGCCGTATAAAGCACAATTGAGAGTCCCTGCCGCACTCAGTAACATTAAAATTCTGTCCCACTCATATTGATACACCGATACGTATTTTCTACTGCTATCTCTTTAGCAAGTGGTATACTTACGTCTCTTGTACTCATTGCTTTTCGACAATTTGTTATTAACCTTGTAAAACATTTCGCGTTCTTTGTTAACTGTTCTACAATACATTGAATTGTTAGTTGATGCTCATCTTGCTTTCTATTATTATTTGTTACAACAAGCAAGTTTGCGTCTCAGCGCGTGACAACCCCTTATTATTAGAAGATATTCACCGTCCCGCATTAGACATCGATTGTCCTTTTCAATTTGTATCTTCCCTCCCAACAGAGCGAAGATTGATATCTATCTCTAAACTAGACGATTACAATTCAATCAATGCGCGTCTAGACCAATTTAATTGGGATCAATGATGTTAATATCGCCCTCCACCATTTCTTTTCAATTATCTAGGAATACCAAATACCCCGGTACAATACAAAATGTACAAATACTCGTATGACTACGCGACGTTTTCCCTCCTACATAAGCGACATAATGCACTTTCTTAAGAGTGTCGTAACCATTACCTTTAAAATAGATAAAATTCTATAACTTCCGACTCAAAATTTTTTTTGGATTTTTGTCAAAAATATTTCAAAGGCTCGTTGCATTCCTAATAATATGTCATCCAATGGGATTAAGGCCGACAATGGAATAGATATATCAAACCTGTTCTCTAAGTACTTCAGCTCCGTGTTCGACATCAACACAACAGCATGTCATAACTAATCAACCAGTCAACCGAAACTAATCTTACATTTAATCTTCCACATTGCAACACCCATGCCAAACAAATCTAATTTTTCTACCGAGCACCCCTTTATTTCAATTCATACCTAAACGAACTAAACATTTTCAGTAGTCCAGTTACCTCAATTAAATCTAAATTCAATACATAAACTTTATTGGACATTATTTTTCATTTTATTTTTATTTTCATCACACAGATTTTATTATTATTATTATTCCCTATCCTATTTTCTTTTTCTTTTCCCCTCATCCTTTCGTTCCGCTCAAATTTTTTCTTATTTTATTTTTTCTTTCTGTTCATATTTTTATTATCAACTTTTTCTCTCACATTTTTCTTCATTATAGTCCATTTTAAATTGTACTCACTGCATAAAGTATATTGTATCTTTTGAGAAAACATGTAACCGGTTTAATTATTGTTTAGCTTTTATTATATTTTCCGAATAAAATAAAAATAAAATAAATAAAATTGAAAGAGGTCGCACATTAATGTTACAGTATATTGCTTACATTTGTACATTATATTGCCTCAATATTTATAGTTATAGGCATTTAAGCTAGTAATATCATTATTTCTTATTTTAAATGATCATCTCTAATTCCTTATAGTAACACCAGTTAACAGCATGGCTGCATACAGGCATTTTCTAACAATTAATCCAAAATTCGTACAATACGTCAGTCTAGTTATGGTTAAATCGTTATTGATACCATTATTGTCACTGTGATTGCGTTCAATTGTTGCGATAATTAGCACCTAATTGATTATTTGTAATTCTTCGAGCCATGACTGGTACACTAGAAAGTAAACCTTCAACAGTTAAATCTTAATTACTAACCATTATTAAATCTCAGTTTCCAATCATCGTGACATAACGGTTTACCATCACCACATCACACGGTACTTTGTATTAGATATCTCGATATTTGGAAGTCCTTGTCTTGATACATAATTTATTACCCTGTTAACATTTTTGACTTGTCTCCGATGCACCTTGGACAGGAAGATACCTTAAATCTTGCATCTCAATCTAAATGTTTTTATTTGTAAATAGAACTTTTTTTGGGAGACAGGGATGGTAGGTGGAGAATAACTAGGAAATTGAGATATTTTAATTTGGTTTTCATTTTTCAATATTTAGTTCATTATAATTATGTATGGAATATGACATCGGCCAAGTGGCCGCCTCTGGCATCGGAACAAATGCGTGCTCTTTTAACCATAATTCATTTCGAATATTGTCCTGTAGCATCGGAATTGTTGTTGGCTTATTGGCGTAGGCTTTTTAACATTATGCAGCCGGGAAAAATTTCAAGCCTAGCTCTGGCTGTGTGTGGGGTGGTACCGTTCTGTTGAAACCGCATGTATTATAAGCCCATCAACATAATTGGGCCACCAAGAAGTTTTCCAACATCTAACGATAGCGATCACCATTAATTGTTACAACATTGCCATTATTATTTAAATAAAATGTTTTAATGACTTCAACATGTTATTAAGACGTTAGATGCTTTATAATAATTTGTAATAAGCTACTCTCTACGACTACTAAATTCAAACTGACAAATATGTGTCAAACTAAAATGACGGCCAAACAAAATCGACCTTTTACATAATATTCACCTTGCACTAATACAATAGTTCTATAAAATAAATTTATCATTAAGTGTTGCATTTAGTGTTCAAGTTTAAATTAAAAAAATTGAATTTTTTAACATGAAAACGTTTTAAAAGAGAACATCTTATATTTAGTGAGATAGTTAATTACTGACTCATTGATTCAAATTTTTACTAAAAAATATCCTGTGAACATAGCAAATCCAGGAAAACAGAATATTATATTTAAAAAATGTTCTGATTCAATCCAGCTTTTATAATATTTTATTCTGAAAAATATTTATTTTTTGGAGTTTAATTGTTGAAGGACAGCGAAATACGAGTAGGATGATCGGAGAATCTGAAACAAATTTAAATGTATTATTTTTTAGGTTTATTAATTTGTAAGGAAAGTAAAGTTTAATATTTTAGAAAATTTATTGTACTATGTGCAAATTTGCTTGATAAACAAATTAATAAAATATATCGTGGATGTAACAGCCCTAGTGCACAATATTTTAGGGATTGGTACGTATTAAAAATATGAGTCGAAAATGTTCAAGCTATATGTACCTAATTTCAACCACGACAGAGATGTAATTGGTAGTTATACGATTAAATGAAATTTTTTATTTATTATTTTTTATAAGATTCTTATAAAATACTATTTTTATAAGATTCTTATAAACGACTATTATATGCGATTCTTATAAACGACTATTTTATTGGATTCTTATAAACGACTATTTGTATAAGATTCTTATAAACGACTATTTGTATAAGATTCTTATAAACGACTATTTGTATACGATTTTTATAAACGACTGTTTTCCATACGATTCTTATAAACGACTATTTTTATAAGATTCTTATAAACGACTATTTTTATAAGTTCCTTATAAAATATATATATTTAAGATCCTTGTGAAAGAAATTTTTTCTAAGATCCTTATAAAAACTTTTTTTTATTAGGTCCTTATAAAAGACTTTATATGAACCTCATAAAAAAAGTCTATTTTTTAAAAGATCCTTAGAATAAAATCCTTAATAAACACAATATTTTTCCTGCATCATGAGTAGGTACTCTGTATTACCGGGACTCGAGAGTCAAAATTTTCAAGTCCCGGAAATTCCAGGGAATCGATGGCAAAAAATCATTGAATTTCCTGGTTATCTTTACACAAAATTCAGAAGTCCCGGAAGACCGAGAACACCCTGGCTGAAAAATCTAAGGTTCGGGAAGTTCATAGTCTAACTATTTTGATCTGCTACAAACAAAATAATGATCGCCAATGCGACGAAACATAAGACTTTGTTGCCTTTTGAAATTAATAGAGACCTAACCGTTTTTTTCTCTATAGTTTAACAAATGCTTTAAAATGCCGATGTTTGATATATATTGCTTCCAGATGTTCTTAGATGTTCGACGCAACATATTTGTGAATGATGTTTTGAACGATTATTTTTCATACTTCACATTTGTTTCCCTTGTCGTTATTGTGCACAGTTTTAAGGATAGTTCCTGATATTTATTACTTATTTATTAAAAATCCGCCCCTACCCCGGAACACTGAGAGTAGCTTTGGAATTAAGCGAGCCTCTTGTCAACGTATTGGCAGCCAACCGCTGGAATTTACCAATTTATGTTCGTCTAAAAAATACTTTTCTTTTGTGGCAATATTTTAACCAAAATTTATTGTTCTTTAATATATTTTGAATATTAAATAAAATGCTCCCTTTTATCCCCAGACAGGGTGGCCACGGTCGTATGTGGTGGTAGTATTGATTAGCTAATCCCTGTACATCTCATAAACAGCTCACCGAAACGAAAGTATTCAGAGATAGTGGAAATAAATATCCCGCTCTCGGTACAATTGGCTGCTTCAATCTTTCCATGAAAATCAACAGGGTTGTATTAAACCCTCTTTTCCTCTCGATCCACGGACAACTGTATGCTGCCAGGACTAAATCCCCACTCTGGAAATCAAACACTACTTCGTTAATATTATTGCTAAATCGAATTATGAACGATACAAAATAAATTTATTACAAACTGTATAATATATTTAGATTATGCCCGTCTCACTAAAAAATTGTGCTGAGACGGGCAGTAATTGTGCAATAAATTAGTTTACAAGTATCAGACCGAAATTAATATTTACATCTTATAAAGGTTTGCGACACATTTTCCGGCGACAGCCAATTTGACATCTGATAGCTGATTTGTGCTCAGTTTGGTTTGCCATTTCACCATGTATAGGCTTACGCCATAACAAGGCATGATTCAGTTCGCGAAACTTACCGTGCGCTACGTCCATTTTACGGTCGACATAATCGTCCATCCGAGCGAGGAATTCGAATAACTATGTATAGTCTAATTAATAATACGCATCCGCAGAGACGTCGTACAGTGCGCGAATAAAATTATTTTCTGTATGTCTAATGTTACATTTTCAATTATTCATTTAATGTGGCAACCCTTTAATGTCCAGTTTTACTGGAAAACCGTTAAATATCGTGCCACCTCAATTTCGCAAAAAATTGAGATAGCCGGTATTGTCACTTAGGTAAGGTGTAATTAATGTATCTAGACTCACGTCAATGGTAATTTCTGTTCCGATTCTGCACATAAAAAATATTTGCGTCAACACTGCTCCCATATACGTCACTGTCGAGAAAAACTGCAAGCTGATAGGATCAATCTAAAAAAATAACATACACAACACGTTATATGATATATCTGTTTAATTAAATAAAAAACAAGTATATTTTTAAATAGTTTAAATGCAATTATACCAGTGTAATTTGAAGCCCAGTGATGCATATTGTGAGAACGGTCGCGGCGAATTGAAATAAAATTCCCCAGTGAAAGCATTGTTCCATGTCGTACATAAATCTGTAAGGGAAATATTTTCTTTACTAGGGCCTGCAATGTCGGGACACCCGATACACACTGTAATGGTCCGTGTTCACGAAACGAGACACGATGACATAAATCTATGGCTAGTCTTAAGGTAATTAAAAATACTGAAACCCCGGTTGGCTCGGGTGGACCAGACGCAGAAATAATTATTTGATTACAATGTTCAGAATGAATTTACGATGAAGCTAATTATAATTTTAGAATCACAGTATAACAAGTATATATATTGCTGCGTGGCGCCAGATGCCGCCTTCTGTCCGCCTCAAATATCAGTACCACGTGCTCATGTTGAGATTTCGATTTGACAACGAGACTTGATAGTTATCTACAACAGTGTATTAAAAACCTGATCACGCTGGAATAAAAACATAATAATTATTATTATTAACTGCTTCTGGGGAGATTCAAGCTAACCCAACTGACAAACGGAATATCAGCGATGAATATTGGACGTACAACATGCGTGAAGTTAGCCACTAGACAAAGAATCAGGATCAGGTTGACTATTGATGTTATCTTGTTGAATCTTAGTAGTTAAATCATGATAAGATAATTATGATATATACTAAATGCTGGACCTGCAAATGCTTTGATGGTGAAGAATATTTTTAACAAGACGTCTCTGAATTATACTCTCAATCTCGAGCTGCCTAGAGTGAATGTAGTTTCCTCTGAATGCATTCAGTTCCACCGCTAAGTCCACCGCTCCTTCAATCGGAGACCGTTCGTCTTTATACTTTGGCTGGAGACTCTTTTCAAGATCGAGTATGGCGTACTCCTCGATCTAAAAATGCAAATTAGAAATAAATTGATTATTCGGTATTGTGCGATCTCCGGGTCGCACTTCCCGCGGAATGAATTCCGATAATACCTGTTGTAAGTCGAAATTACCGCAAGGCGGGGAAGGAAATCGGGGAACGGACACAGGAAGATATTGAAGAGGGGAAGGGGAATTTTCGAAGGACCAGGATTTAGAAGGACTGCTTGCTTTACCTCAAGTGTGTCGTACAGGAGCACGAGCTATGACGGGATGCGGCCCTGAAAATACCATTTTTCCGGGAGCACGAGGCTTCTGGGTCAGGAATGTGAAATATAAATTGTGTGTTTTCATATGTAAATATAATTTGTTATATTGTATTTTTGTAACCGAAATAATATAAGACATTGCGGGGACATGTGGTAATGAAATAATAAAACGCCCGCGATGTCTCTAGGTATAGGAATAATTTTGTTATTTAATAAAAGGAAGAGAAATTTGGCATCTGCCGGCCCGGGGGCTGCGACCCCCAAATGACCGAGAATTATGGCTCAGCGAGGCTTGTAAACCCGCTCCCACTAGTTCGGCGGTAAACGAAGAGCCTCGCACGATCAGCCCTGGCACATGTCTAATAAATAACGCGCCAGCGGCCGTAGAACTCATTCTCGCCGCTGCGCTCTTTGAGTTGAATATTCTGTTTTTATTTTCTCCATTACCTCGCCTTAACTTTTGTTACCACCTCGGATTGAACCTGGATTTTCTCGACTTTTGGCTGCTACACTGGACGCCGATTTGGACCGCTGCACGCTGCAGATATCATCACATCCGAGCATCAAGAATTGAACCGGGGAATCACCCCTACATTACAGTCTTGTTTCTTGTACGGAACGTCGAGTATGACGCCGAAATCATGTACTGCGTGCACGAGGATAGTCACCGACTAAAGACGGTGATGTCAACGGTATTATCACAACACAAAACAGTGCTCCACTGCACTGGAGGTAATGGTCCACACCGCGAATGGTATCGCGATGTCGAGATCAAAACAAACAATATTAATCAAGTGACACCTGGTGGCGTCAGGCTTATAATTCACACTGAGGGCAAGCAGTGGGAAATGTATATGTAAATTAATGAAATGTTAACTTCATCCAGCTGTAATTATGCATACGGCTGGCAGTGCTGCACTCAAAAGTTGAGCTGACAGGGATTGTTTTGTATTTAATTTTATTTATTTTGTATCAAGTCAGAAATTATTTGAAAATGTTTTCATAAATTTTTAAAAAGTCGAATTCTCGCTCATACTTCATGCTCTTTTGTACAGTTTGATAAGTGAAATGAATTCTTGCTCATACTTCATGCTTTTTTGTACAGTTTGATAAGTGAAATGAATTCTCGCTCATACTTTATGCACTTTTGTACAGTTTGATAAGTGAAATGAATTCTCGCTCTTACTTCATGCTCTTTCGTACAGTTTATATAAAAATAACTTAATATTGAGATAATACCTTACATTGATAAGGTTATCCTTTAATATCTGGACCTGCGCGCAGCTGAGTGCGGTCATACTGGTGGACAGCCTGTCTATCCCGGCAGTCACCAGGGCACTGATCCAAGTGCTCGATAGCTGGTAGATATATACCAGCTCATAGTATGGCGACTTATCAATCGGAAACGGGAGCCTGAAACAAGAATTGTAATGAAGCAACAACTAACCTGAAATGAATACAGCGCTCAATTCCCAAAGTAATGTAAATCTTTAAATCTGCGCGACTCTAAAATATGTGATATTTTGTACATTAGTCACTTCCACCGCCCGGCACTGGACAGCCACGCGATCAGTTAGGTAGCCAACTTGCACCCAAATTCTGCCACAAGCTTCAGTTACCATTTATTCAATTGACTCAAAAGTATTTAACAGCCGGGCCTTAATTAAACATAATCTATATTTACCAGGCCTTGAACGGAAGAACTTTCTCTCCAGTCCGGTCAAGCATAGGAAATATGGCCCAAAGAGTCACTGTCGTCGTAGCAAAGAATAAAAAGACGAAAAATTCTATTCTCTGAAGTGAAGACGTGCTGTCGATGAATCTGGGACAAAAGATTCTCATTAATAACCACATTCTACATTACATACCAATATATTAGGTTCTTTAGTTCTTAACTTTCTAATTCGATTAAACTTAACTTTATCGCAAGGCATCGAAACCGTAACCATTTTATAAATATTCACTCATGTATCGATTCCTTTCAACGAAAGCAAGAAATTTTAACTCTCGAGAATTATTTAATTATCAATTATTTAAGATATATTACACAACAACAAAAAAGACGAGATGTTAGTTTGTGAATTTAAAAACTACACTCCTGTGTGCTTTCTGTTGGTAACAACATATATTGCATACGGATTTCAACATTTTGAGAATTTATACTTTAGAATTCCGAAATATAAAAATAAAATATTGTTAAATTCACAGACTAACGGCTATACAATGAATAATCGCAGAACAATAGGGGTATTCCGAAGGGATCGTTCCTAGAAAGCGATGTAGAAAGATAACGCCTTCATGAAAGAAACCGATGCACTCGGCCGGCACTTAAACAGACAAAGATAGCGGCTGCATCAAAGAGATGTCCGAAAACTGGCGGATCAGTATTGGGAGTTATTCTGCCTTGATTTTCTGTTAAATTGTCGATATTCTTTAACAGTTTTAATTTATTACCGTTATTTGATATGTACAGTAAAACCACGATTTTCATGGATCTCATCTCATCATTAGCAAATTACCAAAAATTTCCTAGCAATGAACCTGCTAATGATATTATAATATTACAATCAAATAATATGTCAAAAAATAAGTCTTACGGTAAGTGTGCTGCTCGAGTTGGCGCAAACGTCGAGCTGTTCATGAACTTTGTGAGCCGTTTTATATTGTCTGCGTTCCATAGGAACATGGAGACTTTAATGCAGATTATCGTCTGCGTCAGGAGGAAGAACGAGGCCTCGGCGATCATCGCGATGTCTCCCCACACGCTAATCATGTACATGAGCTGGCAGATGGTAAACAGCAATAGCGTGGGAAACAAGACAGTGAAAGCGTAAAGGTAATAGATGAACGGATTATTGCCTCTTCGCCAAAGACCGAACATGTAAAGCAACTTCAACGGGTACTTCAAGTACTTATCAACAAGATTTACGCTTCTGAAGTCGTCCATCTTTCATTGGACGAATATGTGTGCCATTTGGGTAGCGCGATCCCAGTTTTATATCCATAAACGCCCGAAGCCAGGACCGAACTGGAAAACCACAAGGCTAGAATATATTTTTTAAATAATACCATTTATTTATTTATCTCTCTCGCTTGATCGATGTGCTCATGTCTCTCATGTCTCACTCTTCGCAGTCGCCTTATTAATCTTTCCTCTCCGATGATGTAAACTAAGTTAACATTGCCTATAATTATGTGAATATCTGTAAATATACTAAGTACAGTGTTCATATTTTAGATATTTTTCCGTAATATATTGAAGTATTGGATAAAATAATTACAATATATAAGTATTTACCATACGAAACGATAAAAAATGTTTTCTCGAATATGCGTATCACTATTGTAATTAAATTTTTTCCGTATATTTTGCCTACCGAGCTCAATAGACTAATAACTCTTTAAATAAGTTTCCGCATTCCATATGCGATCATTTTCCTTTATAGAGAGGTATAATGACAGCCCTTTTCCAATCTAACGGATTAAAGAAGGCCTTGAAGAATATACGAAGCCACGAGATACCTGTCTTAATATACTCGGTAAGCGGTGTAACATTGTTGTTTATATAAGAGGGGTGATGAATGTCAGGAAAGCAGGAAGGGCGGAAGGAATTTAGGAGAGGGACAGGAATCGGGAACAAGGGCTGGCTGAAGAACCACCGGAACATGACCCACTAGTGAAATGATCCTTTCGGTGTTTTCATCCACTGGATCCACTGGTCTTAGCAGGAAGTATGACACTTGAACATGCACACTTTCTGTGATATCGCGAAAGTGTCATAACACGACTTGCACAATCGCACAATGTACAAGTTGTGGCACGCACATCAACAAAAAACCAAAAAAATACAAATAAATTATCGGCCCGTACAGCAGGACGATAATTCACAGCAATAATCACACCCAATGGTAAAACGCTATCCTGACAGTTCAAAGATTCAAAACTTCAATTGATTTAACCACTACAGAAACGTCATGTTCTGGTTTAGGAGGGAGTAGTGGGTAGGTACTAGATTGGAATTATATCTACGTCGCATTTATGTAACGCACACGGTGACCGCCGATCGTTGGAAAGTTATATAGATCAAGCGATTGTATTGAGTTGGCTAAGCTGCCTTAGAAAGAGAATCTTCAACAACCACAATCTTACAAAGGCACCGAGATGTTGGCGTATAGAACACCCAACACTCTTGTTGTACTCCAAAATGTGGACGCGGTGTATGGAAGACACGCCCAAGGAACGGAACCACCGTTCAGTGTCAAGTGTAAATATACCAAGATATAGCTCAATTAACCTTTACTTTTTTTATTTTTAGAGAAACAAACAGTGTAACTGTATCAGTTATTATTTAACTGATAATTACATAATATGTAAAAATAACATCAGTGAAGTTTCTTCCGAATTAAATACGTAGTACATAATAAATTAAAAAATAGTATACTCAAACAGACTGATAAACAAAAATACTTTTACTTTTTTTAAAAATAAACTGAAAAAAGAAACAAAAGAGTGATTTTAAACTGAATATACAAAGAGGAAAGGGTTAGGAGGGGAGGGAAATGGGATGCAGTATATGCAATTTATGTTAATAGTTATTGAAAAGTTGGCGCAGTTTAAATTTAAATGGAAGCAATTTATCGTTGAAAATGTCCATGTTATTAGAAATGATTAAAAACCATACCGTGATTGTAAATATCCGTAAAGCAACCATGCTGTCAACTCGTGTTACCGTTATAAGTATTTAGTGGGTTTTTTTAGCATTTTTAATGAGCAATTTAATGCCGTGCATTTTCTTAATTTTGATGGTGAAAATCCAGTAATTGTGTGTTCTTGGAGGTTAATAAAAATATTAATTTTGCGCTGCGTGTATTTACAGAAATATACAGGTTTAATTGGGGCGGGTAGACCTGTGTTACAGCACGGTTAGGGAAGAGTTAACGAGCATCAAAGCCATTATCATTCAGCAACAACTACAATGAGTTGGTATTGCAGTCAGAATGACGATAAATAAAATAATGTACTCTCAGATAACCCCGCGCAAACATCCACATGGGAGATAATAAAACGGTTGAAAGACTTTCTGAAAACGAACTTTCAAAATACCGATACTTGGGCTGAATCAGCTGCAGGAGACAAACCTAATGGTGCTACAGTAGCACTCAATACTTGGAAGCGGAATGAAGAACAGAGCGCTGCAATTAGAAGGAGAAAATGCAAAGACAATGAAGAGCAAACAGGCGAGGAAGTCAGCTCGCAGCCGTTGCCTTCCCGTGCCCAAGGTGCCCCAACACTTGTGAATCCAGGATTGACCTTTTCAGCCACCTGAGGACTCACAATCGGAAACGAGGGATATCCGACGATGATGACGGGCAACATTATTGTAATAAATATTGAATTACCACAGATTTCCTTGGGATTCTATCCTCTGATTACTCTCCCGATTCCTTACAAGTGAAACTCAATATTTTCAGGTAATAATTATATGTTTATTATAACACATTATTACAGTCAGTATAATTATACACTTCAGAGATAGTATTTTTATTGTGAAGAAGCTGAGATATAAAAAGAGCTTATAAGGCTCGCCTCCCACCACTCATATACTCACTTTCATGACACACACACACATACCGATACCTTAATTTGTAAAGCAGCTAACTCCATTTTTCTAAATATAATAAATGTTCAGGAGCAACGAAAAACTGTTTAATATTGTAAAACACTTTGGTAGATTATGTACGCAGAATTAGAGTGGCTGAAAATTTTTATTGATATTTTGATTTATCTCGTACTTATAGGAAATATTTGGAGTTTGCTGAATTTCTTTACCAAAATTGTAAAATATTATTGTAGTGCGACCATTATGATTTTTGGTGACATCAACACTTGTGTCAGGTGAGCATTTAAGGTTTTCATTCGACTTATTTATCATTTTAAAACACGTGATTTCAGGTGTTTTAAAATTGATGGGAATTTTTGGCTTTTAGTGTAAACCATAAAACAATAAAAGAGGAAAATAATGGCATCAAAAACGGATTTTTCACACCATAACGCACTCTAAACGAGATTATTTTTGATTCAATGGTAAATGGATTCAGTTTTACTAGAACCGGTTTTATAACTGCCTTATTTAAGTTGCCTTAGTCCGTGTCTGTTTTGTTTAATAGAGGATAATTGTTATACTTACAAAACGTTATGTATAACTAATTTAAAATACACACAAACGAACGTATTAATTTCTTCAATAATTACAAAGTTTCTTTGTGAAAACATTACATTATTATTATGTATTATTAATTGTATGTCTGACGTGACGAAGTCTGCGGTGAGTAATTAAAGATAGATCAGAAATATTTGTTCATCACAATACAAATGTCAAGTAATCATTTATGTATTGTTCAAGGACTTAAAGAAATTAAATAATATGGACAGGTATTTTGTATAAAACCATTTTGAATATGAATTACATCTATTAATTAGAAAGATATACATATAACATCAGTATTATCGAAAAATATTGTTGTTGCGCCACCGCGATTCGAACCCGGATCTCTTTCCTAACCGGGGAAGGTGCATTATCCAACTATGCTTAATGATTAGTAATTGTGTGTTTTTGGACATACTCAAATATTGTTAACATTTATTTTACTTACCAGCGCGTCTAGAAGTCGTGTGAGGCTGTAAAGACAAATCTATTTTAACCCTTCCCTAGCCATGCTGTCTACCGAGACAATTAAATTGTATTTCTATATATATGCACAATATAAAACTTACATTTTACCTAGTCCTAAAAAAATCATTTTCACTTAGAAATGAGTGGTAGAAAACCAATTATGTAAAGCGAATCATAATAAAAAGAATCATTTTTGAATTCAATGCTATATAAAATTGCTGCGTTGCATGCTATCTACGTTAAAAATACCACTTTTACTACGTAAAAAAGATCACACATTAATTTTAATGATGAGAGATAAAGATGAAGATCATGTTAGATGGGTCTTTTGACGAATGCATTACAAGAATAATGTTTGAGAATAAAATGAACATATTTAATTATTATATTTATTATTTCTTATTATTATTGTTATAGCAACTGTGACATTAACAATTTTAAAGCCATTTAAGCTTGTAAAAGCATTTTATTCCCATTTAAAGTGTTAAAAAAACTCAAATTTCTTGCAGTAACACGAGTTGACAGCATGGCTGCGTAGAGTATTTTTAGCATGGTATGGTAAAGGTTAACCCAAGTGTCCCTGTAGTGACAGATACAGGCTGTATATTATATTTCAGTCTCATTTCAAGGAAAAGCTTCTTGGTATATATTTATATCGAATCAGAATTATAAAAGGTCTTTCGATAGGAACAGTCGAAATTTGTTAGGTTATAGCAGCCATGTTGTTAAAGTGACGTCTGTCAAATTTGTTGTCAATTGTTTAGTAGTGTAGGGCAAGCCAACGAGATCGTGCAATTCAACGCCTTTAGACTTCTTCCTTTGAGGCTATCTTAGATTGCAAGTCTTTGCAAATAAATCGCAAACAATTGACGACCTCAAAGTAAACATAACAAACGCCATCCAGCAAATTCAGCCAGATTAATGCGACAAAGTAATTGAAAATTGAACCTTCCGAATATGTGCCACCAAGCGAAGCCGCAGCGGATATTTGAACAACGTTATATTCCACACTTAACGCCATAAAATATACTTTCAAATGAAAAAAAAATTGAGTGGATATCTCACACACAACTTATTTTATTTATATTTTAAAATCGAGCGTCCTTATTGTAAGACCCTGTATATGTTTACCTGTTGCTAATTCACTATGACTACACGGGGTGTCCCATTCGGCGCTAATCCAATTCATTTATTGAATATAATATAATTAATTTAAAGACATGCACATTATTATTGTGAAGTTGTAGTTTTTTTCAGAACATAGTTCTGTGCTATTTTAATACTAATTAAATGTATCAATTAGAAAGACAAACAGATAAAATTAATTTATCGAAAAAATATTTTGGTTGCTGCCGGGATGAATGAATTGATTTAATCTCTGGCGTCCCCTAGCGTATATTCAGTGTCGTACAGTAGGTATAGATTTAGGTTATGCTGTTACCAATCATATTATACATTCATAGAGTTATAAACTTTCGTTAACCAACGTCTTTAGACATAATGAATCTGTCGTTTATACGATGTATTTATTTGTAATTTTTGGGTACTATTAATAGTATTTTAATATATAAGTTTTAACGTAAAATAATTCCTTTTTACCCGTATAAAAATCAATATAAAAAATTTAACACATTTTATGACCGAACATGATTCTTTTATTGTTTGAAAATCTTTCACGCAATAACTAAAGGAAATAATCATTTTTATTAAAGGTTAACGTACGAAATAGTTCTGGCAATTGCTTTTCGTTTTACCCAAATCAAAAAAAAATTCATGCACCAAATGCACCCCGAACACAAAGAACGGCCATGAAATCAACACGTTAAAAACAGTAAGGTAGTAAAATTCGCGAATTAGTAAAAGAGGAAGTAGACACTTCAATGATTGCACACAGTTGAAAGCCTTTCAAATGTTATTCTTTTAACGACTATGGAGTCGTTTGTATGAACAAAACGGATCAACCGAAAGATGTTTTCAATTCAGTAAATAGCTAATGGTATGACTTGAGTAATTCACTAGCTTAAAAGTAAACGATAGTAATGTAGCTATAGTGCGTCGTTTGTAGCTACTAGTACTACGTCTGTAACGGTGGGTTGTCGTGGTAGAAAATGGTTATGGATTTGATAAAAAATTGGGATTGTCAATTTTGCATGTAAACGGTGTTGGTCACAAATTAAACAATTTGGAATCGTTGGAGATAAATAAAGCGTGTAAAACTAATCAAAATATTATAAACAACCAACTAAATTTAACTACAAGTCCCATTCTAAAATGAGTTGTTTTTAAAATAGATTCTGGTTAAGAAACAATTATATATGTTTTCAGTTAGTATTGACATCCTGAAGAAGAAAATGGTATTTTTCGAAACCGGTAGATGTATTTATTAAGCTCAATAACAAAGATAACAAATAAAAACATAAATAATATGCCTATTTTAAATCACTTTTATTGCTACTGCACGGCTTGTAATCGAGATAATACGGTATTGTACCATTGGATGCACAAGAAAATATATAACGTTGTTGGATTCATAACTCAGGGATGGTCTTGTTGCAGGGATGATCTTATGCATTGACATGAAAGAGAAAAAATAAAATTCACAATATTAATCTAGTGTTTTTTTGAGTTATTGAACCCCTATCTTAATACCGCGTCACGCTCTGCATGTATTTAAAACAAACAAATAAATGCAGTAGAAAGGTTTTTATGAGAAACAATGGCTGTTTATATTTGTACTGAAATGCTTTAATTTGAGGCGATAACAAATTTAAAGATGGTCGATATCAGGCCCGTTCAACTTCTCTATATAAAGAAATGATTTCGTTTCAACAGCATAGCATCATGAAGGTCCTCGCAGTGTTGGCGATGGTTCTCAGCGCGGCAGCCTCTTCCCAGGTGAGCAATCAACCACTTTCTTAACCCTTCCCAAACCGTGCAGTAACACAGGTCCACCGTCATGATTAAACCGGTAATATGTCGGTAAATACATGCAACATAAAATACATATTTTAGATAATCCTAAAGAAAATATTAGCGCTCAGGAATGGCTAGTGAAAAACCAATTATGAAAAGCGAATCGTACAAAAACAATTATTTTTTTCATTCAATCCGTTGTAAAATTAATACGTTAGTAAAAATACAATTTGTAATATGAAAGACAGAGATCACACACTAATTTCATAGTGGAAAGAACAACAAACATACAAATATAATTGTCTCTTTCTCACTAATTAAATGAAGAGAGATAAGAAGGAAGAACACATTGTATAGGACTTAATGAATGCTCTAAATTATGTTATTAATCATTTTTTCAAACTTGAATGCTCAATATTTAGAGTGAATTCGTACCATTAAAGCCATTTAAGCTAATAAAAACATTTTTTCTAAATGTTATTTACGGCAACACGAGTTGAAAGTATGGCTGCGTTCGGATATTTTATATCATGGTATGGTAAAGGTTAATTAACAGCTATTAAGGCTCTGAAACGTGTCTGTCATGTGACTCTGTACATGCAAAATTGTGAGGGCTATATAATCGCTATATAATCATATACTTTTTAAAAACTCTACTGAAAAATGAAATTATCCTGCCTCATCGTTTTCTTTTTCCTATTCTCTTCTTCACACCTATTATTTGTGTTCAATTTTTCTGTTTTTAAAAATACTAGTCAACTATTTACTAATTCAATGTATTTATTAGATAGCTATACCGATTATGCAATTATCTCAAAACACCTTTGATTACGACTCGGTAAAAATGGGGAAGGTGCTTTATCCAACTAAGCTACAGCGACATTATTTTTAGCGACAATTTTCGACCCTATATGTTACCTTTTTGATATTAATACATTTAATCGTTCCATCATTTGACAGAGCCATCTACCTTATTTTTACAGAATCTCAAATACCGGTTAGGAAAGAGATCCAGGTTCGAATCCCGGTAGCGAAAAAACAATATTTTTCCACAAAATTGATTTTATATGTATATCTTTATAATTAATATATTTAATTCATATTTATTTTGTATGTTGTTGATTGTCGATAAGGCAGCCTTATCATGATAAGACAGCCTGTACATGTACAGTTGAAGCCTGCAATATTGTCTATGGGAAGGTGGAACCTCGTAACTAATACATTTAACTAATTTGACACCACTTTATTTCAGAGCGCTGAACAATCCAGCTACATCACCCCGGAAGAATGGAGGAAAACCAATGATATAAGTAAGATTCGACCAGTTCCAAAATAAGTCATCTAAATCAAACTTATGGAAAACTTGTCCTACTAAGGGCGTCACTCATTTTTCTCAATGTTTTGATGCCTTGAAAACGAGAAGAGAACTGAAACGAGGAATGTACAACACAATTCATTTGCATCATATTCTAAAACATGTTTAATAACTATTTAATGAATAATAAGTTTTTGTTGTAATGTTCCAATTTCAGAATTCTAATATCTCATCTAATAAATAACTTTATTAATCATAACAAGTACCATTAGAATCGACATACTTTTACCAATTCTGGAATTCTAGAGTGAAGATCTTATCCCATAAGAAATTATTGAAATGCCTCAACAACTGATAATAATCTATCAGCGAGATGGGTTTGTTAGATGGCGCAATGCCCAATAGCACAACCAGCATCCCAGAAGATCCCCAGCCTAGAACAAACTTTGTAATGCCAATTTTTTTGGTTATATTTAATTATTAAAGAGAACACATTCTTATTGTGAAGTTGTAATTATTCGGAACATAGCTCTGTGATATTTGAAATATCAATTAAATGTATCAGTTAGAAAGATATACTTCAAATAATGGAACGGTTTGTTATCAAAAGTACTGTCGCTGTAGCATAGTCGGGGTAATGAACTGTTTGCAGGTGCGCGTATCATCGGGGGCTGGCCGGCTAGAGGAGGACAGTTTCCTTGGCAAGGTTACATTATAGCCGACAATGTTCTCTGTGGCGCAGTTCTGATCAAGCATAGGTGGGCGCTCACCGCTGCCCATTGCGTCGACCGGTAAAGACATTGTCTTCAATCATATTAAATAAACCTTAAAAAATCTAAAAACATTAAGTATTCTTTCTAAAGCACTGAGAAAACGAATTTAAAAGGTGACTATTTGCAAAAAGGATTTGGTCATTTATAACATGTAGCTTGCTATGAACACTTTTTCTACGCAACCAGCTTTTTACACTAGTAACATGATATTTCCAAAACATCGGAGGTTGAAATCATTTTTATATACGTAAAACTTTCAATCATTTTGATATTAGTAATATGGAGCACTTCAGATGCCTAAATAGCAACAACTATTCTGAATTCGCCAATCATATTTTGGAAACAAACCATTATTTTGACATTACCAAGGGTTGAAATTATATATATACAACTACTAGTGGTTTACAGATAGATAAATTTGAAATACGAAAAATTGTTAATGGCAAGCTAAATATTATAAATAGCCAAATCCTTTTTGCAAATAGTCACTTTTTAAATTTATTTTTATAGTAGTTCTTAATTAGTTACACATCACTTGTATTTTTATAGTTTTATTTTTATCTACGCTTGTATTTTTAATTTGAGTACACATTGTCTCCAAAAGAAGATAAGATAAGAGTGTGGAACATTAGAGGAGGAATGGACAGAAAGATGAATGAACTGTGTGATAGTATGTGTTTGGGACATATATTTATGCTTGAACGAAGATAATGTATTGTGCCTTCCACCTCACCCCCTTCCTCACCAGCCACCGAGTCAGTCGATCGGCAACCCTGAACCGGAGCGGTAACAGGTAAACGAGTGAGACGTGTGTCTAAGTGTCTGTCCTGTGCAATCTGAAAGACTCAAGACCCTGAATGGAGATTGTGTTACAAAACCTAAAGCTACAGTCCACCTTGGAGGTGCCAGAAGAACGGGATTGTGGTGAATAAATATCCTTCCTTCTGAATATCCTGTTTCTTCCTGCATCTATGCTTTTACGCAACAGTATGAATGAAAAGAACCTCGATATATTGTACATTAGTGAGGGCATGAAGAAAGGAAAAGAAGAGATGGAGCACAATGACACGCTGGTGCTATGATCTGGGGTCCCAGAGAAGGACCGGGCATGTCAGGGTGTTGCAGCGTTGCTCTCGAAAAGAATGGTAGAATGTTTGGGGGTTAGACGGTGGTTAAATGAAATACAGGTGATTGGCGCGTGTTGAGGTTTATTGTGACAAATGATAAAAACAATGAAGACAGATAGAAATGAATACAGTGAATGAAGATGTAGGAAATTATGAAATGAAATGAATTGGCGGTCTTGCTCGGCGAAGGCGAGCCGGCAAGACCGCCATTGTGAAACGCTGAAACTGGAGAGACTGTCTGGCGGTGAATTGAGCCAGACTTGTGGCAGCAGCCGGCAGCGCTGTCGCTAGCGTCGATGCCGACTGAGATGGCGGTAGATTCGAATTACGATCGCTACAAATGTATGAGAGAATATGAGCTTGTTAATGCCAGGCTCATGTGGATCCGTTTTAAAATTGGAATTACAAGTGTATTTTTAGTCGTAGGTTATGCTCCCGTAAACTCAGAAAATGATGAAGTGAAAGATGA
>JAHZML010000060.1:5000-7500 GCA_031772225.1 Eubasilissa splendida
CTAACCTAACCTAACCTAACCTAACCTAACCTAACCTAACCTAACCTAACCTAACCTAACCTAACCTAACCTAACCTAACCTAACCTAACCTAACCTAACCTAACCTAACCTAACCTAACCTAACCTAACCTAACCTAACCTAACCTAACCTAACCTAACCTAACCTAACCTAACCTAACCTAACCTAACCTAACCTAACCTAACCTAACCTAACCTAACCTAACCTAACCTAACCTAACCTAACCTAACCTAACCTAACCTAACCTAACCTAACCTAACCTAACCTAACCTAACCTAACCTAACCTAACCTAACCTAACCTAACCTAACCTAACCTAACCTAACCTAACCTAACCTAACCTAACCTAACCTAACCTAACCTAACCTAACCTAACCTAACCTAACCTAACCTAACCTAACCTAACCTAACCTAACCTAACCTAACCTAACCTAACCTAACCTAACCTAACCTAACCTAACCTAACCTAACCTAACCTAACCTAACCTAACCTAACCTAACCTAACCTAACCTAACCTAACCTAACCTAACCTAACCTAACCTAACCTAACCTAACCTAACCTAACCTAACCTAACCTAACCTAACCTAACCTAACCTAACCTAACCTAACCTAACCTAACCTAACCTAACCTAACCTAACCTAACCTAACCTAACCTAACCTAACCTAACCTAACCTAACCTAACCTAACCTAACCTAACCTAACCTAACCTAACCTAACCTAACCTAACCTAACCTAACCTAACCTAACCTAACCTAACCTAACCTAACCTAACCTAACCTAACCTAACCTAACCTAACCTAACCTAACCTAACCTAACCTAACCTAACCTAACCTAACCTAACCTAACCTAACCTAACCTAACCTAACCTAACCTAACCTAACCTAACCTAACCTAACCTAACCTAACCTAACCTAACCTAACCTAACCTAACCTAACCTAACCTAACCTAACCTAACCTAACCTAACCTAACCTAACCTAACCTAACCTAACCTAACCTAACCTAACCTAACCTAACCTAACCTAACCTAACCTAACCTAACCTAACCTAACCTAACCTAACCTAACCTAACCTAACCTAACCTAACCTAACCTAACCTAACCTAACCTAACCTAACCTAACCTAACCTAACCTAACCTAACCTAACCTAACCTAACCTAACCTAACCTAACCTAACCTAACCTAACCTAACCTAACCTAACCTAACCTAACCTAACCTAACCTAACCTAACCTAACCTAACCTAACCTAACCTAACCTAACCTAACCTAACCTAACCTAACCTAACCTAACCTAACCTAACCTAACCTAACCTAACCTAACCTAACCTAACCTAACCTAACCTAACCTAACCTAACCTAACCTAACCTAACCTAACCTAACCTAACCTAACCTAACCTAACCTAACCTAACCTAACCTAACCTAACCTAACCTAACCTAACCTAACCTAACCTAACCTAACCTAACCTAACCTAACCTAACCTAACCTAACCTAACCTAACCTAACCTAACCTAACCTAACCTAACCTAACCTAACCTAACCTAACCTAACCTAACCTAACCTAACCTAACCTAACCTAACCTAACCTAACCTAACCTAACCTAACCTAACCTAACCTAACCTAACCTAACCTAACCTAACCTAACCTAACCTAACCTAACCTAACCTAACCTAACCTAACCTAACCTAACCTAACCTAACCTAACCTAACCTAACCTAACCTAACCTAACCTAACCTAACCTAACCTAACCTAACCTAACCTAACCTAACCTAACCTAACCTAACCTAACCTAACCTAACCTAACCTAACCTAACCTAACCTAACCTAACCTAACCTAACCTAACCTAACCTAACCTAACCTAACCTAACCTAACCTAACCTAACCTAACCTAACCTAACCTAACCTAACCTAACCTAACCTAACCTAACCTAACCTAACCTAACCTAACCTAACCTAACCTAACCTAACCTAACCTAACCTAACCTAACCTAACCTAACCTAACCTAACCTAACCTAACCTAACCTAACCTAACCTAACCTAACCTAACCTAACCTAACCTAACCTAACCTAACCTAACCTAACCTAACCTAACCTAACCTAACCTAACCTAACCTAACCTAACCTAACCTAACCTAACCTAACCTAACCTAACCTAACCTAACCTAACCTAACCTAACCTAACCTAACCTAACCTAACCTAACCTAACCTAACCTAACCTAACCTAACCTAACCTAACCTAACCTAACCTAACCTAACCTAACCTAACCTAACCTAACCTAACCTAACCTAACCTAACCTAACCTAACCTAACCTAACCTAACCTAACCTAACCTAACCTAACCTAACCTAACCTAACCTAACCTAACCTAACCTAACCTAACCTAACCTAACCTAACCTAACCTAACCTAACCTAACCTAACCTAACCTAACCTAACCTAACCTAACCTAACCTAACCTAACCTAACCTAAC
>JAHZML010000060.1:17500-24562 GCA_031772225.1 Eubasilissa splendida
AACCTAACCTAACCTAACCTAACCTAACCTAACCTAACCTAACCTAACCTAACCTAACCTAACCTAACCTAACCTAACCTAACCTAACCTAACCTAACCAACCTAACCTAACCTAACCTAACCTAACCTAACCTAACCTAACCTAACCTAACCACCTAACCTAACCTAACCTAACCTAACCTAACCTAACCTAACCTAACCTAACCTAACCTAACCTAACCTAACCTAACCTAACCTAACCTAACCTAACCTAACCTAACCTAACCTAACCTAACCTAACCTAACCTAACCTAACCTAACCTAACCTAACCTAACCTAACCTAACCTAACCTAACCTAACCTAACCTAACCTAACCTCACCTAACCTAACCTAACCTAACCCAACTTAACCTAACCTAAGCAACTGCTTTCGAACCGTTGTACAAGTGAGACAAGTTTTTTTCTGTTCCTTGAACATTGTCTTTTTTTCATAAGAAATACTGTTCGGATAAGTAAAATAACATTTGCTGAGTAATATACAAGTGCCGTGAATATCTATCAAGTGAAATAATTACTGAAATCGATCCGATGTGCTGGATTTTAGTGGATTTTGTTTTAATGTGACAGCTGTCAGAAACCACTGTATTGAAAAATTGCAGACTTGTCAATCTCAAAAAGAATATTCTCAAAGTGGGGCATTTTTGAACACATTTTTTTTGCATATCTCGAAATATTTGGATTGTTTATTGCCGAAAGATTTTTGTGGAGCTGTAGTCGAACGTGTAGGTGGACTGCGCATGTGTATATAGTGTACAAATTAGTTTTGGTGAAAGATTTCGCGTCTTTACGGGTAAAAGTATAGCAGTTGAAAATAAAAATTCCCATCAATATGGCTGAAAAGTTATCCAAAAGTATCCAAACAGCTAAAATTCTCACTGCGTGTACATCCAAATCCAAGCCCAGCTCTAGAGAAGCATCTCCACATGAGATAGACCAGCGCCGAGGGACGGCCACTCAGTCACGAATAATTAAATCAACGCCTTCAGTCGATACCCCAAATAAAATGAGTGGAAACCACAGTTATATCGAAGAAGCCAATTTGCTCATCTCTGGGGCGATGGAATCGTTGAATAGTGCGGGAAATCTCAAAAGAGAGATTAAAGAGACCATGGTAAAAACATTGGATTGTTTGAAAAACATCGTAATCAAAATTTCGCTTCAAAATGTATCGAATATTTCTCCCGATGTGGACTCTAGATTGGAAGAAATTCTTGCTGATAAATTTAAATCGATTGCCAATAAAGATGATATTTCAGATGTCAAAAGTGAAATAACCAACATGAAAAAAATTATTGAGGGAAGCAATTTATACAATCCTGTTTCCAACGTAGCCTCGAAACCTAAAAATAAGGACGACACGACATACGCTTTAGTCGTTTCTTCTAGCGACACCTCAAAAAATAGCGATGAGATTGAGGGCATCGTTAAGCGCTCCGTGAATGTGAGGAGTAAAGGTATAGGTGTAACACGACTCAGAAAAGTGGGAAATCAAAAAATTGTCATCAACTGTGTTACCAGGGAAGATACCCTGAAACTTAAAACAGAAATTGCCAGCCGAAGCGGCTTGACAGTTGAAGAAGGACGGCGGAAAAACCCTTTTGTCGTGTTCAAGGGACTTATTAAAGGAGTTACCGAGGAGGATCTCAACCAATCTATCAGCAATCAAAATAGGGGCCTAGTATTGGATGAAGAACTAAAAATTAAGTACAGAAAGAGGCACAGAAATGGACTTTTATCAAATGTTGTTTGCCAGGTGCTACCTAAAACCTGGAATCAACTCATGAGCTTTGGTAAAGTAAACATTGGATACCAAAGAGTACCAGTTGAAGATGAGAGCCCGTTACTACAATGCTTTAAATGCCTTAAATTCGGCCATACGCAAAGGTTTTGCGATGCTAAAGTTACTTGTGCACATTGTACTGGGGAACATCTGTATAAAGATTGCACGGATAAGGCGACTCAAGAGCCTACGTGCGTCAATTGTAAATCGCAAAATAGAGATGCGACCCACAACTCTTTCAGCACTAAGTGCCCCATTCGATTGATTAAAGAACACAGAGCGAGAGAGTTAACAGACTATGACTTATGTTTGTAAAGTTCCTATAATCACTGACAGATTACAACCTTATTTAAGAATTATTCAATGGAACGTAGGCCGCTGTAGGGCAGCACAAGAAGACTTATTAAAATCAATAAATAAATATAACGTTATTCTAATCCAAGAGCCTTACACCGGCAATACAGGAAGGTTAAATGCTCCAGGATTTGATGTGTACCAGGCGGATTCTTCGACAGATAACATTTGTAAAGCTGCCATTATTATTAATAACTGTCCTAAAGGGCTGCTTCTGAACAATTTTTCTAACACAAACAGCGTTTTTGTTCAGCTTAATACAGAACTTGGACCAGTTATTTTTGGATCACTATACATTGAACCATCGACAAATATTGAGCCGGTGATGGAGACTGTAAAGAGTTTGGCACAAAAACACATTATTGTAGGCGGAGATGTTAATGCCAAGAGTATTTGGTGGGGAAGCTCCAGGACCGACGATCGAGGTGATCTCGTAGCATCGTACCTCTCAGAATCTGGATTGCACTTGCTGAACGAAGGATCGATTCCTACTTTCGAGACTCATCGCGGGAATAAACACATACATAGCGTAATTGATATAACATTTTGTTCACACCAACTGCTTGACAAAATTGAAGACTGGCACGTAGAGAGAAAACTAAATATTCTCAGCGATCATAATCCAATCGAGTTTCTTTTTCTAAGCAAAAGTACTGAACTGCCAAATACAAATTCTCGTATTTACAATACAAAAAAAGCAAATTGGGACCTCTTTAACACAAATATCCAATCTCAATTAGAATCTTATTTTCTAACATCTGAGATGTTTAAAAATGTAAATAACGCGACAAACTTGGAAGAAAACATCTCTTCTCTTAATATTTGTATTGATAAAGCATGTAAAGAGAGCATCCCACTAATAAGAACTCTCTCAAGAAAAACCTGTCCATGGTGGACTCAGGAATTGAGTGATCTAAAGAGAAAAACCAGACAGGCTAAACATAAGCTTCAAAATTCGTAATAAACTCAGAAAAGAAACCATACTACCAGGATATCTCAAGATGAAATTCGAATACAAAACAGCGATAGATAATGCGAAAACATCTTCTTGGAAGATATTTTGTGAGTCGCAAAGTAAAGAAAGTGCCTGGGGAACAATACATAGAGTCTTGGTCAAGCAACGAAAAAGAGTACCACTGGCGACGTTAAAAGATGGGGATGAGTATTTTGAATCGGCAGAAAGCACAACCCAAAGACTAGTCGAGAGGTTTTTTCCCGATGATAATGAAGAGTTAGACAATGTTGAACAAACAGAAATAAGGAAATCCGCGAAAACTCTACCTTGTACAAATAACGATCCGCCATTCACTAATGTGGAAGTTGAAGATACTATTAAAAGTATATCTCCTACAAAGGCACCCGGGGAAGATAACTTTACAGCTGATATATGCTTGCATGTATACAATAGCAGCCCAAAAGTAATAGTTGAACTGTTTAATGCTTGTCTACGGCTGCAATATTTTCCTGTGTGCTGGAAAAAGCTAGTGTGATAGTGATACCCAAACCAGGCAAGGATGACTTAAGAGACGTAAGCTCCTATAGACCAATTGGTTTGATCTCAGTTTTTGGGAAAGTGCTTGAAAAACTTATAATCAACAGAATTAACTGGCACCTACACAGAAATAAGCGACTTAGCAATAATCAGTTTGGGTTCACACCTCAAAAGTCTACAGAGGATGCTCTAATGGCTTCACTCGAGACTATCAAACGAGCTTATAGGAACAAAAAACTAACCATCGCTATATCTCTTGATATAAAAGGTGCATTTGACAATGCCTGGTGGCCTTTCCTGTTATCACAATTAAAGAAGAAAAAATGCCCTCGAAATCTTTATTGCATGGTATTGAGCTACTTAAATAAAAGACGAGTCACCCTAACGCACTTCGATTGCACAAAAACTAAGGAGACCAACAAAGGTTGCATTCAGGGGTCTGCATGCGGCCCAAGTTTTTGGAATATAATCATCGATGACCTCTTGCAAATACATTTCGGGGAAGGCGTAGAAATTCGAGCATTTGCAGATGACTTGTTTCTTATCATAACAAGCGATAATTCTCATGATTTAGAAGAGAAATCGAATAACGCCATAAGTGTCATAACGGAATGGGAATCTAAAGCGAAACTCCACTTCTCTGAGGAAAAAACAAAAGCTATGTACATCACTAGAAGGAAAGATCCACCACCAACTATCAAAATGAGACAGAATGTATTGGAATTTGTCGATGACTTCAAACTACTGGGAGTAATAATTGATAAAAATTTTAATTGGTCCAAACACGTAGACGAAACGTGTAAAAAAGCATCAAAAATGACTAACAAAATTATACGTGCAGCAAAACCTACATGGGGAGCATCTCCCATGGTAATTAATCAAATATATAAAGGAGCAATTGAGCCTCTGATTACATACGCAGCACCAGTTTGGGCAGAAGCAGCAGGCAAGAAATATAACGTCAAAAAGCTAAATGCAGTCCAGAGGCAAATAGCCATACGATGTTGTAAAGGATACAGGACGATATCTTTAACATCAGCGCAAGTCCTGTGTGGGATAATTCCTTTAGATATTAAAATTAAAGAAATATCTGAACTATATCGCGTCAAATGGGAAAAATTTTTAATGGACTTACCGAAAGATAGAAAATATCAAGAGTCGATAGAATATTTTCAACTAACACACCCAGCTGATATAATAGCAGTCCACTGCAAAATACTTGGGGAGAATCTACCTGCAAATCTGGACTCTGAAGTCACGATATACACGGATGGCAGCTTATTAGAAGGGAAAGTGGGAGCTGCCTTCGTCCCTTTTGAAGAAGACAGAGAGCTGCCAGGACGAAAATATAAGCTAGAAAATTATTGCTCTGTTTTCCAAGCGGAACTATTTGCAATTAAAGAAGCATTAGTGTACGTTATGTGTAAACCGCCTACCCGCTGGAAAAATATATCTATATTGACCGATTGCCAATCTTGTCTAGCAGCAATCCAAGACACTAAAGCTGTAAACCCAATTGTATTTGAAATAAGAGAAAAGCTAACGGAACTGCTACATAGACAACAACACGTGCAAATAGGATGGATCAAAGCACATATAGGCATCCCTGGAAACGAGCTTGCAGATAGCAGAGCTAAAGAGGCTACCCTAAAAAAGACGAAGCCCGATTATGACCTTTTCCCGCTAAGCTTCGCCAAAAAGAGAATCAAAGAAAGAATGATAGGAGATTGGAACAAACGATATATTTCATCAACGACAGGAAGCACTACAAAACTATTTTTTCCTGACGTTAAAAGTGCTATATCGTTCCACAAAGTCTATCAAACTAACTATGAACTAACGCAAGCAATGACAGGACACGGATGCTTCAACAGCTACCTGCATCGTTTCAAGCTGGTTAATGACGATACCTGCCCGTGCGATGATAAAACCACTCAGACCATTACACACCTACTGAAGGAATGCCCGTTCTTTGGCTACGAAAGACATCAAATGGACGAAATATCGAAAATGATAAACCACAAATATATTACACCCAAGTTTATGCTGTGTATGAAAAAAATAGTTCAGACAATCAAAGAAATCAATCTAAACAGAAAGCAAAAGTGAAAAACATTTTGAATTTTATTTTGTTAAAATTTAACACTTTTATTTTTATTCTTACTACCCTTATAAATATTTTCTAATAATGTATTTTTAAAACTGTTATTATCTTTAATGTTTTGCAATATCTTTTATCTTTATTCATTATTTTACTTTGTTTATAACTATGTCTACAATATCTCTTTAAGCAAAATTTTGTAATTATATTTGTTAACCAATCCTTGTAAACAAAGAAAAATAAAGGCAACTAAAATTAAAAAAAAAAAAAAAAAACACCTAACCTAACCGACACCTAACAGACACCTAACCTAACCGACACGACACCTAATTGGACATACCAATGTAAGTTCATGCACGGGTGTAACCTCGTGTAATATTAAGCCCGCTAACCGGCGTGCACTCATATTATCTTTGACTCCCATTGTCATTATGGACATTACGCCGTGGTTGCCCTCGCTAATTATAGACCATAGCGAGTGCTGATGAATATCCTGAGATATCGGATAGTCAAGCTCTCATCGTGCACGGTAACCCAAGCGCGTTTCACACCATCTTCGGATACGTTATGCTAGGGAAGGTTTATTACTTAATGTTTTTTTGCCCTGTTAATTCTGGGCACGTGTGACTAATTGCTGTATGATTGCCAGTGCAATTCAAAGAGGTGGGAGGTTCGGAAGAGTTTGGGCATTGGTCGGCAGGGTAACAACCGTTACCGCATTTGAAGCAAGGAAGAGGGGTCTGCAAGGGTCCATTGGAGTGTCCAAACCGACAACAATTAAAACACTGCATTGTCGGAAACGCATAAAGCTCTAAAAAGATATACATGTGATGGGAGGGTTTGGCCTTCGAAAGTGAGCACAACTGTTTGAGAGGGTTTCCAGGTAACGGTTCCTGTGGAAGTGTCTTTATAATTCAAACGTCTAGCCTTTACAACTTTTCCTATATTTTGGGGAGTAGAGATAGATAAGATAATGTCATCTTCAGAGAAGTCAGTGGAGATACCACGCACAAGGCTCTTGCGGGTAAAATTGTAGGTCGGAATGAAAGCTTTTAATATGTTATTTTGGGTGTTTTCAGAAGATTTTACAACATTATTAGCCAGTACTGCAGATTTAAATTCCACAAAAATTTGATCTCTCCCTTCTGCTTTGATACCACCTGGACAGATACCAGGAGTGTTCTGCTATATATATAGGACCTTGCTCTGTTCTGTGGACACAAACAAGGAAAGGAGAGACAACCGAATTTGGGTATATATATTATATTAATTGGGGACAAGTTATATTAACAGGAG